>OU452234.1:18520315-18544855 GCA_911728455.2 Marthasterias glacialis | reverse complement strand
GAGAGAGAGAGAGAGAGAGAGAGAGAGAGAGAGAGAGAGAGAGAGAGAGAGAGAGGAGAGAGAGAGAGAGAGGAGAGAGAGAGGAGAGAGAGAGGAAGAGAGAGAGGAGAGAGAGAGAGAGAAGAGAGAGAGAGAGAGAGAGAGAGAGAGAGAAGAGAGAGAGAGAGAGAGAGAGAGAGAGAGAGAGAGAGAGAGAGAGAGAGAGAGAGAGAGAAATCCAATTTATCTTGCGGTAAAGAGCGAAAGAGAAAGGTAAATAAGATCTATTTGAGGGGGAAAGAAAAACACGATTTTTTTTTTTTTTGTGATTCCAGATTGTTTTTGTAAAGCTTGTTGTGTTTTCTGAGTCCTAAGAAAAGAATCCATAGGCGACCCAGGTTGGATTCGAACCACGGTTTTCCGCATTCTATAGCAGGTGTCCTACCCAAGAAACGGCAAACTACAGCAGATAAGTAAACAAATATATTGATAAATGTTGGCCATTAGAAAGGAAGGGAGTTCGAGTCATGGAATTGACAAGTTTAAACATTTTGGAATATTGAAAGCTTATCAATTGCGCCCTTTACCAAGTGTTTTCTTACCTGCCGTTCCTGAATAAGCCCCCACAGTCAGCCTGTAGTTGTCACTCCCATTGGCGATGCTGAACGAGTCATAGACGGCATACGCGGTATCATCTATGGAATCCGAGAGATCCACGCGGAGTTCGTACTCGCTCTGAGCGGTCAGACGGTGCAAGTTGTCGTTACCGAGCCAAAACTCTCCCTCTAGATCCCCAAAGCCCCGGCTGTAGTTAGCAAAGTTTCGGTAGAAGTCAACTGAGCCGTCCTGCCTTCGCTGAAACACCTATAAAAATGTTTTAATCCAATTTTAATGGCAAGCATAACTTGACTTAAAATTCATACTCCTCCCACATAAAAAAAAACCAGAAGCAAAAAACAAACAATGTCATGTTATGAAATGTGTATAACCTTTTAAAACATGATAATATTTTTTTGCGCAATGATTGTTCCTTTCTCGTTTGTACGTCCATCAATCATTTTGAATTTGTTTCCTAAACTTGATTTATACTTTTTTTTAAGGGAATGGAATTGCAAAGTTTTCGTTTGGCTAATTGTTATAGATCAAAATGATTAAAATTCTTACCGTCCATCCTCCACCATCTGTCTCCATATCACAATACACATGGAAAGGCCAACCGGAGTCCTTGGGTTGGATCTTGTAGACTCCACTCTCCGTCTTTCCTCTCTCAAGAACCTCTGAACAATCCTTGGGAGACGTTCCTGAATGTCAAAACAATGCAAAAAAAAAACAACAACAAACACTATAAAAACACTATAAAAACCACAGGATAAAAACAAAACCCAAACAGCAACAATTTTGTGCGTTAGGTTGGTAATTTTCATCAATTAACCTTTCAGATCTTTTAAAGATTTAGTGATCCCCATGCTGCCGCTTCCCTTGTCATATCTATAGAGCTCTATGGATATATCGTATAATGGAGTGTGATCCCTGACTACATGGCAGTATCCGGTTGAATGGCTTGTGGCTGGTACCCCTGAGCACGATATTGACGACATAGACCTTTCCATTGTTGATAAACAAACTTCGCTGGTTGGCATGGACGGCCAAATGTAGCAAAACATTCGTGTCTTGTTGACAGACATTGTGAACAAATTCAACATTTTTGCGACTTTCTATTTAAAGAAAATACATCCCATTGTTGGTTGGTTTGTTTCCAACCACTTTTGAACAACTTTTGAAAATTATTCGGTAACATTTTTGCAAACTGTGATTATCTGTTTTTGCTTTGCATTCATGGCTCCCCGTAATTGTTCGATCTTGGTTGGCAAAAACTCGGGCTGTGACGTTGCAAAAGAAAGGTTTATGGGGAAACCGCCAACATAATGGCTGGATAGCTCAGTTGGTAGAGCGTTGGTACATAGCCTTTAGTCGGTGATTGCAGGTTCAAACAGCTCCAGTCAATTAGTCTTTGTTCACCCAAAATTAATTTCAATTATTCTACCCAAACTGTCACACACCCTTGTCCACCTTTGGCATGCAATGACATTAACAGAGGATAACAGAGAATGTCCTACCATGAGTTTCATTAAGGATTCTAACAATTCCTAACACTGCTACTTCAAACTGCTGCAGTTGGTGTTTAATGTCATCGAAACCAGAGGCGACTGTGTCTTGATTTTTCTTGACTACTTCCTCCAGCTCCACAAGCCGTTGCTTCACGTCTCGTAGCTCTGAGCTAACCTTTTCTTGATGAGCCGCGGAGCTACAGTTTGCTCCGGAGTCGATCTGGTCAGAGCGTCTGCAAACGGGTGGGTTGATGGTGACTCTCGGCCGGCACACGCACCTTTCAAAATCTCCGTCTTCACGATCAGTGTAAATATTGGTGGGGCTTAGGACTTGACCACTCGACTCAAAAGACTGGGAACTTGCCCTCAAAATAAGCACAGCAAGCAAGAAGAAAATGCACGCCATGTTGATATTAAATTGCTAAATTCTCAAAGTAATGGACAGAACTTTTGGTCTACTCTTCTGCACTTCTGTTGATTCGAAACTTATTATCACATAGACAGACTTTCCAATTGTCTTATAAATAGAAATATCGGTGCCCGGATGAAGGATTTCCTGAAAGGGTTTGGTGACGATGGTGGTGGTAGTTGTTGTGGGGGGGGGGGGGGGGCTGTCGGGTGAGGCACATGCTTTGTAGATATTTCCTTTAAAGCCCCAGCTCAACATTCGTATAAGAAGGAAAACATAAATGTTCACAGATTTACGACCTAAGAAATAAGATCAACAATTAGTTTTTCGTCTATAAAGTGAGACGAAAACTCTGCCTTTAGGAATGCGTACACAAATGCTGAATGCATTTTTACCGTTTTCTCGTATTAAAATGAAACAACGAAATGAGCTGACAATTTCACTGGTTGGTTTTATTACAAATGTCTTGATTTGTGCAAAGAATGGAAGCATTTACAGTCAGTTTACCAATGCTGAGCTGGGGCTTTACTGAAATGTTGTTTCGTTGGTATTTGGAGTTCATCCCAAGCTTCAAGAAATAATCACGAGGAAATGGTATACATGTATTGTTTTGCTTTTGGAACGATGCATCCATTCAATTCTCTGGAGTTGTAGAATTTGTTTAAATGGGCTGTGTCGTCATGATTATAGCAGTAAATGGAATAACCCAGTTATTCCGTCTTTTCTCTGAAATTGAAGCAGAGATGAGGCATACTATACATGGAATTGATACTTTATTGATAATGCTCATGCATAAACTGCTCAGGATAAACAATTATAAGAAGGATTATGGATTAGTTTAAAATTCGTTGAAGCTATTCATAATAGGAAAACGTCTAAACCAGACATTACATCACACACTGGGTGTTAATTACATTGCTTTAAAGTTCAGTTTATGACGTGGTTGAGATAATGTGAGAAAAGCATTTCACTGTCAGCATTGATATTGTAAAATATTTTTTATGGTTTTCCCGTTAAATTTCAGCAAAAAATTTGGCATAAATAAATAAATAATAATAATAATAAACCGATTTCATTAACACGCATTAAATTTCACGCCGTTTTCCCTTAGTCGATTAAACTAGTTTATGTATACATATATAGCTATAGACCTATTGCTTGCATTCAACTATGATTTCTTACACACATAATTTCGTTCTTCTCATTCAGATTCGTGTCAGTATTCTATCTCATTTATAGACATTCAAGACTGCATTTTTACCATTCTTGAGTTGCTCTGCTGCTACCTATTGACAATTGATGAAATTGAATGGTTGTCTAGCTTCTTACTGCTGGCTTTTGCGACACTGAATGATCTTTGCTACCCAATGAATTTGAATGGTCTTATTTGAACAGTGTATGCTAAACTATTGCATTTGAATAACTCCTTTTGATCGTTAAATGTTGATGCAAGAGAACATTCATTTTTAAACGATATTAAATGAGCCAGATATTAATTTAGTGCATTTTGTGTTGAAATTCACCAGGAAAACCTGTAATATTTATTTATCAATAAATTGTTTTACTCAAGGTTTATTGTTCAAACAGTTAGCACTGGTGTTCACTGGGGCCCTGCATATAAGATACATTACTACATGTTAACGAAGAAACTAGAAAAACGAGATAGGACACTCTATGTAGAAACATAAAACGCAAAATGGGTGCGCCCGCTGTTGTTAGGTAGGTACAATCAACGATCGTTTGCGCGATAAGTAGGACCTACTAAATGGGGGAAAATTAGGCCAAACAACGATCCCAACAACTAAAACCGGTGAAGGCAGATCGAACGTTTTGGGGCTCGGCCATCAATTATGCCAATAATCCTAGCAAAATCTACACATGGGGAAGGGCGTCATCACGCGGTAGGTAGGTAAAAGGCGTTACATCTGCTACCATGCAAAACGGCACACTTGTCCTATCTCGTTTTTCTATTATGTTTAATATTAATTATATATTTGCTACATGCCTAAGGTAATGTACTTGCACGATGAATTCACTTGAAACAACCTCCGTAAAAACACAAAAGAAAAAAAAAAAAAAAAAAAAAAAAAAAAAACCTTGTTAATCAACCTGCTGATTTGAATGAATGTGAAGAACTACATGTATGTGCTGTATTACAGGGCACAGCACTGAAAAAACAACAGCAACTTCAAGGACAAGAACAAGAACAACAACAACAACAACGAAAATAATTAAATTCAATTAATTCTAACACATTAGGTACACGGATCGAGCTAGAAACGAACTCCGGTTTTTATCTTAGATGTCATTCATAATACTTGCGTAACTTCTGATTGATTCTGAGTATTTACCTATCCATGACATTATTCATTTCATTCTACATTCGAATTAGTATCATAATTCATTTTTGTTAATTATGCAGCGACATTACAACTTAAAATAATCCAGCTCAACAACGAAATAATAAACTTTGGTGTTTTGGCACATATATTATTGAGTTTTTGAAGAGTACCATTATTTATTTGAATGTTTTTTTTTTTTTTTTACATTTTATATTCAACAAACCTCTTGAACTGTCATCAAGTTATGATAAGAAGTTCGTGTGAAGCGATTTTAAAGCGGGAATCGAAACGCACTCATTATTTGTACGAAATAAATGCAGAGCTGAGATATTGAGCGACGAGACCCATTTGAAAAAAAAAAACCCACCTTGTCAAACATTGTTTAAGTTTAATCAGGATTTTGTATAGACAATAATCCATACTGTGCTAATTTCGGTTAAATTGTGTGGGTGGGATGTGGTGACAACGTTTCAGTCTGAAATTTCAGGACATTATTACTACAACACAGAACAGTTTTGGTTTTGAGTAATGACATTACTAGGCAATAAAATGTCTTCAGAAAATATAAAATAAATGACATCCTCTACTTTTAAGTGAATTTACCATGAAACCAATCTATAAATGTTTCACCACGTTGATGGCCAGGGAAAAAATAAACCAAAAAACCGTTTACGTTTTGTCAGGAAGTTGGGTGCGTGTTCGTATCGGGCTCCAACCGCTTTTTCTCAGACGGAAATATTTCTCTGGAGGATTGGTTTTAGTATGAACTTTACTATCAGTAAGCTTTGGGATTTACACAAGTCAATTGTTGTTTCGATAATGACCAATCCTTACCCCTGTCCTTGAGATTTTGCCCTTAATTTCATGTCTGTATATTTGAGTGGGTTATAATTCTTCCAACGGGACCAAGTGACTCTCTGTAAATCCGCTAATCCATCACTGAAGAAGTAACCCCCATTTAAATTGACATAGTTGGTGATTCTGTACCAAAATGCTCCGTGGTAATACCGGGCGCAGTTATCGCCGGGCCATGCATCGTTGTCCCTGTCTTTGGTTGTGAAGCCTTTGTTATTGCTTTCCCTTAGAGAATCACCTGTTTGGATAAATTATCAAGGAAAAATTGTCACGATTTCAATCTCTCTGGCGGTCAAAGAAAGAAAGAGAAAGGTGGAAACGATCTGCTCGAAATTGAAAAAAAAAAAACAACAACAATTTTTTTGAACCAAAGAATGTTTGTATATAAAGATTATTACTGTAAAGGTTCTTTTGCAGATAAAAAAATCCACAGGCGACTCGGGTTGGATTCGAACCACTGTTTTCCGCATTCTGTAGCAGGTGTGCTACCAGCTAGAATGCCAACTGGTCTGTTTTTGTTATTGTTGTTACTTAGTTTACTCCACTTTTCAAAAATACAAAATGTAATCCACTGCACAAGATAACGTAAGGACAGTTTTACCCCAAGTTCGTTATACCCCCCAATAATGATATTTTATAGCACTATAATTATAATGTCAAAAGGTGGCCCATACTCTTTCATTTCAAGGCTCACTCCCATTTCTTAAAAAACACACCACACACATTATTAGGCTGTGACCTCGAGTTCCGTACTGTTGACCACTACCTCATCTACATGTGTTACCGTGTTCTAGGAAATGATGTGACTGATCTTATGATATTTCTGAGTGACATCAATTTTAATTCAAAGCTTCCCTCGACCACCAAAAACCTATAAAACATCTTCCCATCTTCACTGTTAGACTCGACTACTCCATCGACTTTCCTATTGTAAGAGACTTGCCTCTCACGTACCTACGAGCTAGGTCCAGCACCTCAGTCTGTAACAATTGTACTGATACAAGTCTCCTTATACAAAATAATATTAGACCAATACATTGTTTCAAGTGTTATTTTTGTCAATCATCGTCACCTAAAGACCGCACTCCACTCCACTCGCACGTTCAAGATTTGAATCAACGAGAACCATGCAGATAAACTTGAACGAACAACGAACGAACGAACGAACGAACGAACGAACGAAGGGACGAATAAATAAATGTTGGAAATACTGAAAACTCAACAATCGCGTCCTCTGTCAAGTGTTTTCTTACCAGCCGTTCCTGAATAATTCCCCAAAGTCAGCCTGTAGTTGTCACTCCCATCGGCGATGCTGAACGAGTCATAGACGGCATACGCGGTATCGTCTTCAAAATCTGGGAGATCCACGCGGAGTTCGTACTCGCCCTGAGCAGTCAGACGGTGCAAGTTGTCGTTACCGAGCCAAAACTCTCCCTCTAGATCCCCAAAGCCCCGGCTGTAGTTGGCAAAGTTTCAGTAGAAGTCAACTGAGCCATCCTGCCTTCGCTGGAACACCTATCAAAATATGTTAATCCAATTTTAATGAACAATATACATAACTTGATTAAAAAAAACAACAAAAAAAATATAAAAAAATGCACTGAGGGCTTTTGTTCTCAAGCAATATCATGCTTTGAAATGTGTAGCCTTTCAATTTTGATATCGTTGAACTGAATAACTTACTTTTCGTGTGTTTATGAACAATAAACTGTAGAAGTAAGTTATTTTACAACTGTGAAGTTAAGTCTTAGTGATGTGAAAAAACCTTGTTTTGCAAAATGATTTGTTCAAATCTATTTTGTTCGTCCATCAATCAATATTGAGAACTTCTTAAAGTGGTTTTTGTTTATAACATATTTCAGGGAATGGAATTGCAAAATTTTCGTTTGGCTGATTGTTAAAGATCAAAATGATTAAAATTCTTACCGTCCATCCTCCACCATCTGTCTCCATATCACAATACACATTGATAGGCCCACCAGAGTTCTCAGGTTGGATCTTGTAGACTCCACTCCCCGTCACTCCCTACCCAAGAACCTCTGAACAATCCTTGGGAACAGAATCTGAATGTCAAACCAATGCAAAACAAAAACATTTTAAGAGTGTGCATTTATAAGGAGTGGTAGTTTCCGTTAATCGATTTTTTATTCTGAAGGTTCAAAGTTATTTACACTAACCCTCATTATATCCTTTCCATTTTAATTGAGGTGCAATGACAAGGGACAAAAATCATAATAAATGTCTTACTCTGGAGGATTCTAAAGATGCCTGACACTGCAGCTTGAAGCTGCTCCAGTTGATGTTTCACTTCTCCAAGATCAGAGGAGACTGTTTCTTGATTCTTCTCCACTACTTCCTTCAGCTCACTAGCTTGTCGTTTTGCGTCGTCCAGCTGGTGTGTTGCGTTTCTTAGCTCGGATGAGACTACTGCTTGATTCTTCTCCACTACTTCCTTCAGCTCACTAGCTTATCGTCTTGCATCTTCAAGTTGGTGTGTTGCGTTTCTTAGCTCGGATGAGACCACTGCTTGATTCTTCTCCACTACTCCCTTCAGCTCACTAGCTTGTCGTCTTGCGTCTTCAAGTTGGTTTGTTGCGTTTCTTAGCTCGGATGAGACCACTGCTTGATTCTTCTCCACTACTCCCTTCAGCTGACTAGCTTGTCGTCTTGCGTCTTCAAGTTGGTTTGTTGCGTTTCTTAGCTCGGATGAGACCACTTCTTGATTCTTCTCCACTACTTCCTTCAGCTCACTAGCTTGTCGTCTTGCGTCTTCAAGTTGGTGTGTTGCGTTTCTTAGCTCGGATGAGACCACTGCTTGATTCTTCTCCACTACTTCCTTCAGCTCACTAGCTTGTCGTCTTGCGTCTTCAAGTTGGTGTGTTGCGTTTCTTAGCTCGGATGAGACCACTGCTTGATTCTTCTCCACTACTTCCTTCAGCTCACTAGCTTGTCGTCTTGCGTCTTCAAGTTGGTGTGTTGCGTTTCTTAGCTCGGATGAGACCACTGCTTGATTCTTCTCCACTACTTCCTTCAGCTCACTAGCTTGTCGTCTTGCGTCTTCAAGTTGGTGTGTTGCGTTTCTTAGCTCGGATGAGACTACTGCTTGATTCTTCTCCACTACTTCCTTCAGCTCACTAGCTTGTCGTTTTGCGTCGTCCAGCTGGTGTGTTGTATTTCTTCCTTGAGATGAAACAGCTCGCTGTAGCTTATCAAGTTGATGCTTCACGTCTCGTAGCTCTGAGCTAACCTTTTCTTGATGAACCGCGGAGCTGCAGTTTGCTCCGGAGTCGATCTGGTCAGAGTGTCTGCAAACGGGTGGGTTGATGGTGACTCTCGGCCTGCACACGCACCTTTCAAAATCCCTATCTTCACGATCAATGTCAATAATGGTGGAGCTTAGGACTTGACCACTCGACTCAAAAGACTGGGAACTTGCCCTCAAAATAAGCACAGCAAGCAAGACGAAAATGCACGCCATGTTGATATTAAATTGCTAAATTCTCAAAGTAATGGACAGAACATCTGGTCTAATCTTGTGCACTTCTGTTGATTCGATACTAATTATCACATATACAGACTTTCTAATTGTCTTATAAATAAAAATATCGGTCCCCGGATGAAGGATTTCCTGAGAGGGTTCGGCGATGGGGGAGGTTATTTCCTTAAAGGACATTTTGTTTCGTTGGTTTTTGGAGTTCATCCCAAGCTTAAAAAAATTATCATGAGGAAATGGTATATCATTTGCTTTTGGAGTGATGCTTGCATTCAAAATCTCTGGAGTTGTAGAATATGTTTAACTACTTATTCCATTTTTGTAGTTTCCAAGCATTGGCGTAACTAAGGGGTGGGCCGGGGGCCTCACACCTTGTTCCCCCCTAAAGTTTTACCCTTGTTTCGTCGCTGTTTCCAAGATTAGGGATGTAGATCTAGATCTGCAAAGAGTGCAATATACACATTTTTCTGTTTTCAGGACGCTTATCATAAAAAACTCATTGTGATATGCGTCCTTCTTGATTTACATTTTCTAGTTTTCAAACATAGATCTTAAATTAAAGGTATGATGAATTACTGTTCTTTGGAAGAGGAAATACAAAATGTAACCAATTTAGGCGGTCATGTTTTGGGGAACCTGAACCTCGAAAACCTGCTAATGTTATCTCGATTACTTATTTTGATTTGGCACATCGGAATAAGAATCGAATCTTGGGAGTCAATCTCACACGTGACAGTTCTTCAGATATATCGAACACAGCATTTTGTGCTAATATCAAGTTGAAGAAAGTTGTCTTGAATGGGTTGTGTCGCTTGTTTGGAAAGTTTCTGTTATGACGTATATCTTAAAGAAAAGTTGAAATGATTGGTTTTGGATTCAATTAGATCCCAAATCAGTAGAAACAAAAATGTGTCACACATCGTTATTTTGAGTTCACTCCTGCTAGTCTTAGATTAAAAAAAAAAATAATAAAAAAAAATACAGAGGTTACCAGAATACGACAAATAACGACAATTTTTTTAATCTAAAAATCGTTATCAATCCTTTTTTATCGCCTGATCAGACACTGTTAGAAGAGACTGGAATTAAGAGAAATCTTCCGTAATCTTCATTCCAGTTTACATTCGTCCCATTATTATCTAAAAACAAAATTAATAAATATTATGCCAGCGAAATTACAATCAAATATAATGCAATTCAACGAAAATACGTCAAGTCAACTTGAAAGTTCACTACAACAATAAGTTTTTGGAAAGGAAGTTGTTCACTCCCTCTACATCTGAGAAGGTTCTCATCAAAGTATGTTCAGCAACTGATTGAGGGTACATGCGTGTGCTGCTTCTAGCAGTGGACGCATACTGTGTGCTCTTAAAAAGGTACAAATGATATAATTATACAAGTGCTGTGCAAGTAAAAAGTTCCCATCGTGTAGTTGTCAGTAAACCTGTGGAAACGTAATCAAGTCCGATTATCACACCCAACTTAACAAGCGTATCAAGGCACTCTTTTTTAAACGACATGTACACACATCTCTCTTTGAAGCATTATGAAGTCAAGATGTGCGAGAAATACCGAATAATGGTTTTGAGGGGCTTCTGATTAGTGCAGTAAATGGAATAACTCAGTTACTACGCGAGCATGCGCGCGCACGTGAAGTATCTGGGTGAGAGTTCATCTTTCCATGCACAGCCACAGGCCTGCTATAATCATGACGACACAACCCCTTTAATAATAATAATAACAAGAAGCAAGTCCTTGACATCGTGTCCAATACCCGGAAGCCTCTAGCGCTTTACCAAGTTAAAATGTATAATAAACATATACACGGAATTAATACAACCTTACAAGTATAGAAACATACAATAAACAATCAATAAAAAAAATAAAAAAATAGAAAAAAAAACATTAGAAAGCCAAATTGATAGATGAGAATTGAATTAAAGGTTAATATTCCGGTACAACGGAGTTGACACAAAAAAAAGGACACACAAATCTAAACGGCTCACAATTTCACAATCCAATTGACTTTGAAATCGCGGGAAAGCAGCATATATTTACAATGCATGCAACAACGCAAGACATTTCACTAAATAGTTGGGTTATTAAAAAGACAAGTCTTGAGTTGACGTTTGAAACCGTTCAGAGAGTCAGCATTGCGTATGACAAGAGAGATGGAATTGCACAATGTGGGAGCTGAAACTGAGAAAGCGCGCTTGCCATTATAAGAAGTTACCACCTTGGGAGTAGAGGAAGTGTGAAGGAAATCTTGTGAAGCTGAACGAAGTGTGCGAAGAGGAGTGCCGAAGAGGAGTGTGCGAAGAGGAGTGCCGAAGAGGAGTGTGCGAAGAGGAGTTGCGTTCGCGTTCTTATCGGGCTCCAAATACTTTTTTCTCAGAAGGAATCTTTTCTCTGGAGGATTGGCTCAGTAAGCTTTAAGATTGATACAATTGTTGTTTCGATAAACATCAGTCTTTACTTCTTGCTGCATGATTTCACCCTTAATTTCATTTCTGTGTGTTTGACTGAGTTACGTTGCATCTTCCAATGGTACCAATTGACTCCCAGTGAACTCAGCATTCCTTCATCGAGGTATTCCCCGTTTAAATTGGCGTACTGGCAATTATTGTACCACCAAGCCCCGTGGTACCTCAAGGCACAGTTGAAGGAGGAATTTTCATCATTGTCCATGTCTTTGGTTGTGAAGGCTTGATTATTGTGGTATCTCAGCGAATCACCTGTTTATAAGAAAAAAGAAAAGAAAAATCCATTCTATCAGTCTGTCAAAGAGCGAAAGAGAAAAGTGAACAAGATCTGATTGAGGGAAAAGAAAAACACGAATTTATGTATTTTTTGATTCCAGATTGTTTTTGTCAAGCTTCTTGTGCTTTCTGAGTCCTGAGAAAACAGTCCATGGGCGACTCGGGTTGGATTCGAACCACGGTTTTCCGCATTTTATAGCAGGTGTCCTACCAGCGAGAATGCCAACTAGTCTGTTTTTATTATTGTTGTTATTTCTTTTACTCCACTTTTCAAAAATACAAAAAGAATTCCCCTGCACAACATGAAATAGAAAAGGACAAAGGCAAAATGTGGAGAGGGCCTGGCTGAGGAGGAAGTTAATGTTTCCTTTAACCACGTGTTTCATCCTGCCCGTAAAAACGAACAATCATTACAAGCTAATTAACACAAATAATTAAATAAAAAGGTAAATCAATATATTGATAAATGTTGCCATTAAAAAGGAATGGAGTTCGAGACATGGAACTGACAAGTTTAAACATTTTGAAGTATTGAAAAATAGCGCCCTCTACCAATTGTTTTCTTACCTGCAGTTCCTAAATAATTCCCCACAGTCAGCCTGTAGTTGTCACTCCCATCGGCGATGCTGAACGAGTCATAGACGGCATACGCTGTTTCGTTTTCAAAATCTGAGAGATCCACGCGGAGTTCGTACTCGCCCTGAGCGGTCAGACGGTGCAAGTTGTCGTTACCAAGCCAAAACTCTCCCTCTAGATCCCCAAAGCCCCGGCTGTAGTTGGCAAAGTTTCGGTAGAAGTCCACTGAGCCGTCCTGCCTTCGCTGAAACACCTATCAAAATAATTATGTTTAATGGCAAGGATAACTTGACTTGAAATTACTACACCTTCCCCCCCCCCATAAAAAAAAACCTAAAGCAAAAAAACAAAAACAAAACAAAACAAAACAAAAACACCAATGTCATGTTATGAAATGTGTATAACCTTTTAAAACATGATAATTTTTTCCTTGGTGCGATACATCAATGAAGAAGTAAATTACTGTAATGTGAAGTTTTAGTCTAAATGTTGTAAACAAACCTTCTTGTGCGCAATGATTGTTCCTTTCTAGTTTGTACGTCCATCATTATTTAAATTTATTAAAACTTTATTTGTACTTTTAATTAAGGGAATGGAATTGCGAAGATTTCGTTTGGCTAATTATTAAAGATCAAAATGATTAAAATTCTTACCGTCCATCCTCCTCCATCTGTCTCCATATCACAATACACATGGATAGGCCCACCAGAGTTCTTGGGTTGGATCTTGTAGACTCCACTCTTCGTCTTTCCTCTCTCAAGAACCTCTGAACAATCCTTGGGAGACGCTCCTGAATGTCAAAACAATGTAAAAACCACAGGATAACAACAAAACCAAACACCAACAACTTTGAGCGTTGGATTGGTAATTTTCACTAATCAAACTCTTTTGATTTTTTATTTTTGTTTTGTTTTTAATTTCATTTAAAAAGTCGCATCACCCTTATGGTGATCCCCATGCTGCCGCTTCCCAGGTTATACCCATAGAACCAGCTCTACGGTTGTATCTTATAATGGGGGTGTGATCCCTGATAGACTGGTTCCCTGTCCCTACATCGTTCTCTTCTGACTGTGTATGGGAGACTGGTAGTTACTACCGATATGGCGTTTTTGATAGGCCCTTGATTGCGCGGACGCAGTAATAATTTTCTAGCTATTGTTCATGTTGTTGTTTGACACTAGCACACGTGTGTACCGTGACCCTTCACCCAGATATAATGAACCATAATGAACCAACCTTCAACATCAAAATTCAAGCTAACTTTAGAAGAACATCTTGAATGACGATAGTCTGCACGATGGGAGATTCTGAGATTCTGGGTCCACCATGTTTTTGTAAAGGCCGCATTGCATTATGGGATTACGTAGACCTATATTATGCTAATTCTATTTAGCATATACCTGGCATAATTCTGCCCGGTGTATGCTAATTTTCATCACCCGCTACCGGTCCCTATAATTCAGTCAGAACGAAAACCATGTAGGGACCGGGAACGAGTCTTGATCCTGGCTACACAGCACTATCCGGTTGAATGGCTTCTGACTGGTACCCCGAGCATAACATTAGGGCTGGATAGCCCAGTTGATAAAGAGTGTTGGTACGTAGCCTTTTGCCGGTGATCGTAGGTTCAAACAGCTCCAGTCATTTTTTCTTTGTTCACCAAAAAAATAATTTAAATTATTCTACACAAACCCTCATACACGAGTTTCCACCTTTGGCATGCAATGACATTAACAGGGGATAACAGGGCATATCTTACCTCGAGTAGCATTAAGGATCCTAACGATTCCTAACACTGCTACTTCAAACTGCTGCAGTTGGTGTTTAATGTCTCCAAAACCAGAAGCAACTGTGTCTTGATTTTTCTTGACTACTTCCTCCAGCTTTACAAGCCGTTGCTTCACGTCTCGTAGCTCTGAGCTAACCTTTTCTTGATGAGCCGTGGAGCTACAGTTTGCTCCGGAGTCGATCTGGTCAGAGCGTCTGCAAACGGGTGGGTTGATGGTGACTCTCGGCCTGCACACGCACCTTTCAACATCTCCGTCTTCACGATCAGTGTAAATATTGGTTGGGCTTAGGACTTGACCACTCGACTCAAAAGACTGGGAACTTGCCCTCAAAATAAGCACAGCAAGCAAGAAGAAAATGCACGCCATGTTGATATGAAACGGACCAATTCTCAAACTAATGGACACAACGTCTGGTGTACTCTTCTGCCTTCTGATGGTTCGAAACTAACTATGACATACACAGACTTTCCACTTGTCGTATAAACAGAAGTAGTTGTGACCGGATGAAGGATTTCCTGAAAGTGATTGTGATAGCGGGGAGGGTCTGTTTGGCGAGACACATGCTATTGTAGATTTTTCCTTAAAAGACATTTTGTTTCGTTGGTTTTTGGACTTCATCCCAAGCTTCAAGAAATAATTATGAGGAAATGGTAGATCTTTTGCTTTTGTAATGATGGATCCATTCAAATTCTCTGGAGTTAAAGAATCTGTTTATTTACTTACACCATATGTGTAATTTCCCAAGATTAGGGATTGTAGATCTAGATTTGTAAAGAGTATAAAATACACCCCTTTCTGTTTTCATGACGCATTTTATCATAAAAAGCTCTTCATGATATATGTATAATTATATGTGTCATGCATCATTTACATATTCTGGTTTTCAAACATAGATATTAAATTAAATGTATGATGACTTATTGTTCTTTGGAAGAAAAAAAAACGGCCCATTCTCTTATTTTCAATAAATACAAAATTCTACCAATTTAGCTCGTCATGTTTTCTCGGAACCTCCAGTGGCGTAACTGATGTCCATGACCCCCAAATGCCCCCATCCCCATTTGAAATCTGGACTTTTGATATCAAAAATTACCAGAATAAAATATTACATTTCATACGTTTTTATGCAGTAATAGTTTTTATTTCCACGCAGACAATGTATGTTCTTTAACCTACACATCAGATTATTTTATAAAAATTATAAACGGCATAGAGCACTAAACGGGTCTTGTTTAGGAAAAATACAAACGGAAAGTATAGTTTTAATTGGCCTAATTGCCCCCCCCCCCGTAAAAAATGGTGCACCCCCTTGAGCCCCCTGACATTTTACCCTAGTTACGCCGCCTGGAACCTCGAAAACCTGCTTAATGTTTTCTCGATTATTTGATTTGGCACATCAGAGTAAGAACCGAATCTTGGGAGTCAATCTCACACGTTACAATTCTTCACACAGATATATTGAACAGAGCATTTTTTACTGATATCAAGTTGAAGAAAGTTCTCTTGAATGGGTTGTGTCGCTTGTTTGGGAAGTTTCTGTTATGACGTATATCTTAAAGAAAAGTTAAAATGATTGGTTTTGGATTCAATTAGATCCCAATCCAGTAGGAACACAATGTTTCAAAGATCATTATTTTGAAAGAGTTCACTCCTGCTAGTTTTAGATGAAAATATAAAAAAAAAAAAAAATAAATAAAAAAAAAACGCACAAGAAAGTATCAAACTACAACCTGCTTAAGTTACCGAAGTTACCAGAATGCGACAAATAATTACAACTTTTTTTTCTTTTTTTTTTGTATCTACAAATGTTTATCGATCCTTTTTTAATGCCTGATTAGACACTGTTAGAATGGAAGAGACTGGATTTAGGAGAAATCTTCTGAACAATTTAATAAGATTCTTTTCTAAATATTATTCAGTTATATTTTCCAAATCATGTAAAGATGAAGAAGCTTCTATATTGTTTCTACTGTACAGCAGCCAACAGCCATAGCCGTAGCCGAAGCTGTTTAATTAAATGACTGGGACACATCCTAACATTATCCATGACCTAATGTGTCTCGTCACGTTCGAGTCTGGCGCATACGCCTCAAGTTTACTGCAAGGTTACAAAAGGGCGCCCTCTAAAATTAAAGGCCCACGCCCCCAATGTATGAAATCTCAGAATTTGACTTACAATATAGTGTTCTAATATACAGGATGCGGGGAAACGACGTTTGTCGCATTTATACCTTTTTGTTTCTACTTCTTTAGGAATTGTTCCATCTTTTTCTCTGAAATTGAAGCAGACATGAGGCATACTATACATGGAATTGATACTTTATTGATAATGCTCATGCATTAAACACTGCTTATGATAAACAAATAAAAGAACGGTTATGGATGAATTTACAAATTCGGTGAAGCTATTCATAGAAAAGTGGCTAAACCAATAACAAAACACAGTTTTATATAGCGCTTTTTCACATCCCATGGGCGTCTCAGAGCGCTCAGCATTTTTACCTGCAAGGTATGATGAGTTACGTATTTGAAGTATGAGACTTGTTCCTTTACATAGCACCATGTAATGGTTCACAAGGTGCTGTGGCGCAATCTGCAGCCGATCAAACCAGGAACACCGGGGCGAACCCCTTCTCTTTGCGATAAGTGCCTCTGGGTTCTTTTACGTGCATTACACAACACACAGGACCAACGGCTTAACGTCCCATCCGAAGGACGAAGCAATAATGGTTAAGTGTCTTGCTTAAGGACACAAGTGTCAAGACCGGGACTCGAACCCACACTCTGCCGATCAGAAACACTAGAGCTTGAGTCCGGTGATCTTATCCGCTCGGCCACCACACCCCATGTCGTGAAACCAGACATTAAATCACACACTGGGTAATAGTTACATGCTTTAAAGTTCAGTTTATGACGTGGTTGAGATAATGTGAGAAAGAAAAGCATTTCACTGTCAGTGTTGATAAAATAAATATTTTACAATTATTGTAAAATATTTATTTTGGGTTTTCCCGTCCAATTTCAGCAAAAACATTATTTAATTTCATTAACACGCATGCAAATTCACGCAGTTTTCCCTAAACCTATTAACCTATAGGTCAGCTCAATATTGCATTCAATTTAGTTTTCGTGCACACGTGAGTTCGTTCTTCTCCTCCAGCTTCGTTTTAGTCTTTCTGTTCGTTTATAAGGCATTTAAGACTACATTTTTACCAATCTTCAGTTGAATTGCTATACTGCCTATACACAGTTGATAAAATTGAATGGTTGACCAGCCTCTTGTGGCTTTCTTTTGCGACATTGAATGATCTTTGCGACCTACTGACTATGAATGATCTTATTTGACCAGTGAATAATAAACTATTGCAATTGAATTACTCCTTTTGACTGTCGAATGCTGATGCGAGAGAACATTCATTTTCAAACGAACTTAAATGAGCCAGATATTACATTAAAGGCGCTTTGAGTTGAAATTCACCGGGAAACCCTATAATATTAAATTGTTAATCCATTTCTTTACCCAGGGTTTATGTCCAAACAGTTAGCACTGGTTGCCATTGAGGCTCTGTGTATGTTATACATTACTGCATACTAATTATATATTTACTTCATGCATAATTTACTTAAAACAACCTCCGTACAATAAAACAACTTTACCTCGTTAATCAACCTGCTGGTTTGAATGCATGTGAAGAATTATGTGTTGTATTATGGGGCACAGCACTGAAAAACAAATCAGTGAGAAACGATTCATTTTCATAACTTATAATTCTTGCACTTTTTAGGTATAGTGATCAAGCTAGAAACGAACTCCGGTTTTTATCTTAGATGTCATTCATAATACTTGCGTAACTTCTGATTGATTCTGAGTATTTACCTATCCATGACATTTTTTATTTCATTTTACATTCAAATTAGTATCATAATTCATTTTTGTTAATTATGCAGCGACATTACAACTTAAAATAATCCAGCTCAACGACGAAATAATAAACTTTAGTGTTTTGGCACATATATTATTGAGTTTTTGAAGAGTACCATTATTTATTTGAAGGTTTTCAATTTTTTTTTCAACAAACCTCTTGAAATGTCATCCAATAATGAGTTCTTGTATATTGCTTTAAAAACGGGTATCGAAACGCACTGATTATTTGTACAAAATAAATGCAGAACGAGACCCATTTAAACACCTTGCAAAACATTGTTTATGCTTAATCGTGATTTTGTATACACATCCAGCAGTGGCGTAAATTTGTTGTGAAAAGTCTGGGGGGGGGGGGGGGTGGTGGTAATGGAAAGAAAAAGAATAATGCTGAGATCACGACAAAATGGGGCTGGGGAAGGTTACACGTAAGTTCACAGCAGATGTTCGGTTGCATTATGGATGCCCTCTGTGTTGTTAATTTTCTACGTAGTTTGTTCAAATAATTACTGTTTGGCTTTTTTTTTGTATAGTACACTGCACATTCATTACGGATTGTCAAGTAACCGATACCAACCTCAATATGTCACAGCGGTGCTGTTTGGTTCCGTAACGTTCGTGTAAATGACCGTCGACCCACTGTTTGCACGTTCAGGTGGGCGTGTACGGGCGTGTACAGACGTGGGGTGTTGTCTTGATAGGGATTTGTAGAAATGATTTATTCATTTACTAAGCTATCGGGTGCTTTTTCAGTGAAAACCACAAATTGTTCAAGGACTGAAAATCAGGGGGGGGGGATCCTATGGACCGTCCCTCCCTGGACAAAAATGGGGGGGGGGGGGGATATAGCCCCCATCCCCCTGGTACTTACGCCCATGTAATCCAGATTCTGCTAATTTCGGTTAAATTGTGCGTTTGGGGGTGGGATGTTCTCGCTTTTACCAGTTTTTCAGTCTGAAATTTCAGGACATTATTGCCAGAACACAGGCAAATCTTTTTTTTTTTGAGTAATAACATTACTAGGCCATAAAAGGTCTTTAGAAAAGATACAATAAACTGCATCCTCTACTTTTGAGTGAATTTACCTCCCCCCCCGAAAAAACAAAAAACAAAAAACAAAACAAAAACAAAAACAAAAACGTAAAAGTTTCGTCACTTTGCAATTGCCAGTAAAAACAAACAACAAGCGGAAGGTATCCGGGCTCCAAACACTTTTTCTTAGACGGAAATATTTCTCTTGAGATTTGGTTTTGGTATGATCTTTATCATCGTAACCTTTGAGATCGATATTGAAATCATCCATAGTTACCAATCCTTACCCTTGTCTATGAGATTTCGATCTTAACTTCATGTCTGTATATAAGAGTGAGGAAGAACCTTCCTTCCAATCATACCACGAGACTTTCTCTAAATTCGAACCTGATAAGTATTTCCCATTTAAATTGATGACGTTTGAGTCCCGGTACCAAAATGCCCCGCGGTACAACACGGCACAGTTTTTGGAGGTATATTCATCGTTGTCCCTGTCTTTGGTTGTGAATTCTTGGTTATTGTGGTAGCTCAGCGAATCACCTGTTGGGAGAAAAAATGAAAAACATTTTCACTAATTGTTCATTATATCTGGCAGTCAAAGAGCGAAAGAGAAAGGCGGATATAACTGGTTTTAGAAACAAACAAAAAAAACCACATTTTTTTTCACACGATTTTACTGTAAAGCTTATTGTACTTTCTGAGTCCTGCTAAAAAAAGAGTCCGTAGGCGACTCGGGTTGGAGTCGAACCACGGTTTACAGCATTCTATAACAGGTGTCCTACCAGCTAGACCACCATGCCAACTAGCTTCGTTTTATTATTGTCATTATTTAGTTTACTCCATGTCTCAAAAATACAAAATGTATTCCCCTACACAAGATAACATAGACAAGGACAGAGGCAAAATTTAGAGACGGCCTGGCTGAGGAGGAATTTAATGTTTCCTTTAACCAAATGGTTCAACCTGCCCGTAAAAGCTGATAAAAAAAATATAATAATAAAAAAAAAAACAAAAAAAAAAAACAATAATAATAATAATAATCGACAAGTTTAATTAAACATTTTGAAATATTGAAAGCTAACCAATCACGCCCTGTATCAAGTGTTTTCTTACCTGCGGTTCCTGAGTAATTCCCCACCGTCAGCCTGTAGTTGTCACTCCCATCGGCGATGCTGAACGAGTCGTAGACGGCATACGCGTTATCGCCTTCGAAATCTGAGAGATCAACGCGGAGTTCGTACTCGCCCTGAGCGGTCAGACGGTGCAAGTTGTCGTTACCGAGCCAAAACTCTCCCTCTAGATCCCCAAAGCCCCAGCTGTAGTTGGCAAAGTTTCGGTAGAAGTCCACTGACCCGTCCTGCCTTCGCTGAAACACCTATCAAAATATGTTAACCCAGTTTTAATGAACAATATACGTAATTTGATTAAAAAAAGAATGAAAAAAAAAGAGAGAAAAAAGTATTGCACTGAGGGCTTTTGTACTCAAGCAATATCATGCTTTGAAATGTGTAGCCTTTCAATGTTGATATTGTTGAACTGAATAACTTACTTTTCGTGTGTTTATGAACAATAAACTGTAGAAGTAAGTTACTTTAAAACTGTGAAGTTAAGTCTTAGTGATGTGAAAAAACCTTGTTTTGCAAAATGATTTGTTCAAATCTATTTTGTGCGTCCATCAATCAAAATTGAGAACTTCTTAAAGTGGTTTTTGTTGATAAAATATTTCAGGGAAAGGAATTGCAAAATTTCGTTTGGCTGATTGTTAAAGATCAAAATGATTAAAATTCTTACCGTCCATCCTCCACCATCTGTCTCCATATCACAGTACACATTGATAGGCCCACCGGAGTCCTTGGGTTGGATCTTGTAGACTCCACTCTCCGTCATTCCCCACCCAAGAACCTCTGAACAATCCTTGGGAACAGAATCTGAATGTCAAACCAATGCAAAACAAAAACATTTTTAGAGGGTGCATTTAGAGGAGTGGTTGTTTCCGTTAATCGATCTGTTTTTTTTTTCTGAAGGTTCAAAGTTATTTACACTAACCCTCATTATATCCTTTCAAATTTAATTGAGGTGTAATGACAGGGGACAAAAATCATAATAAATGTCTTACTCTGGAGGATTCTAAAGATGCCTGACACTGCAACTTGAAGCTGCTCCAGTTGATGTTTCACTTCTCCAAGATCAGAGGAGACTGTTTCTTGATTCTTCTCCACTACTTCCTTCAGCTGACTAGCTTGTCGTCTTGCGTCTTCAAGTTGGTGTGTTGCGTTTCTTAGCTCGGATGAGACCACTTTTTGATTCTTCTCTACTACTTCCTGCAGCTCACTAACTTGTCGTCTTGCGTCTTCCAGCTGGTGTGTTGTATTTCGTCTTTTAGAGGAAACAGCTCGCTGTAGCTTATCAAGTTGACGCTTCACGTCTCGTAGCTCTGAGCTAACCTTTTCTTGATGAACCGCGGAGCTGCAGTTTGCTCCGGAGTCGATCTGGTCAGAGCGTCTGCAAACGGGTGGGTTGATGGTGACGCTCGGCCGGCACACGCACCTTTCAAAATCTCCGTCCTCACGATCAATGTAAATATTGGTGGGGCTTAGGACTTGACCACTCGACTCAAAAGACTGGGAACTTGCCCTCAAAATAAGCACAGCAAGCAAGAAGAAAATGCAGGCCATGTTGATATGAAACGGACCAATTCTCAAACTAATGCACACAACGTCTGGTGTACTCTTCTGCCTTCTGATGGTTCGAAACTAATTATCACATATACAGACTTCTCACTTGTCTTATAAACAGAAGTATTTGTGACCGGATGAAGGATTTCCTGAAAGCTATTGTGATAGCGGGGAGGGTCTGTCTGGCGAGACAAATGCTATTGTAGATATTTCCTTAAAAGACATTTTGTTTCGTTGGTTTTTGGACTTCATCCCAAGCTCCAAGAAATAATTATGAGGAAATGGTAATTCTTTTGCTTTTGGAATGATGGATCCATTCAAATTCTCTGGAGTTGAAGAATCTGTTTATTTACTTACACCATTAATTATGTAATTTCCCAAGATTAAGGATTGTAGATCTAGATTGGCAAAGAGTGTAAATTACACCCCTTTCTATTTTCATGACGCATTTTATCATAAAAAGCTCTTCATGATATATGTATAATTATATGTGTCATGCATCATTTACATATTCTGGTTTTCAAAGTACATAGATATTAAATTAAATGTATGGTGAATTATTGTTCTTTGGAAGAAAAAATACGGCCCATTCTCTTGTTTTCAATAAATATAAAATTCTACCAATTTAGCTCGTCATGTTTTCTCGGAACCTCCAATGGCATAACTAAGGGGGGATGGGCACGTTCCCCTCAACTGATGTCCATGACCCCCAAATGCCCCCATCCCCATTTGAAATCTGGACTTTTGATATCAAAAATTACCAGAATAAAATATTACATTTCTTACGTTTTTTGCAGCAATAGTTTTTATTTCCACGCAGACAATGTATGTTCTTTAACCTGCACTTCAGATTATTTTATAAAAATTGTAAACTGCTAAGAGCACCAAACGGGACTTGTTTAGGAAAAATACAAATGGAAAATACAGTTTTAATCGGCCAAAAATGCCCCCCCCCAAAAAAAAAAAAAAAAATAAATAAAAAAAAAATAAAATAAAAATAAATAAATAAATAAATAAAATAAAAAAATGGTGCACCCCATGAGCCCCCTGACATTTTAACCTCGAAAACCTGCTTAATGTTTTCTCGATCACTTATTTTGATTTGGCACATCGGAATAAGAACCGAATCTTGGGGGTCAATCTCACACGTGACAATTCTTCACACAGATATATTGAACAGAGCATTTTCTTTTACTGATATCAAGTTGAGGATTGTTTTATTATTTCTGTATAACCATCAAATCCTGTCTTTAAGAAGTTGTAAATCGTTTGTTCGGGAAGTAACTGTTATGACGTATATTCAGTCATTCATTTATAAAAAAAACTAGAGAATTAAAAAATCGCGGCATCAGCCGAATTGCAAGTAAATTTACAATACAAATCTAAGAAAACGTAATTGAATAAAAACAAAGAATAAACAAAAGAAAAAAACCTTACACAAACAGAGCTACTTAAGTGGCACAAGGAATTAAGTTTTTGATAAACTTAAAAGTTAAGCGAGATACAAACAAATAATTAAAACATTACAGTGAGAGAGATATGCATATTAAAAAGGAGCAAAAAATCCATTACTATTAAAATTAAAATTACGAACAATGTATGGGAATGCACTGATTTTCATTGTTCCAGTTTTACAACGAAACTTCGGAATTTGTGTATTGTCTTAACGGAAAGGTAAATCACCGCTCCAGTCAATTTTCTTTGTTCACCACAAAAATGAATTAAAAAATTATGTTTATTGCTTGATATTTAGAATTGGGTTTCCAGACAAAGTACCGTGTCACATGCACCATCTGTGACTGGTATCCTGCTCATTTTGCTTACCAGAACATTCCAAATTAATATTTTATGCTTAAGCAGCTATGTGAAATTGGGCCCGTCAGTTCGTGATGTGTAAACCTCTGCCAAAATAACAAAGAAGGAAACATGTTTTCAGAGGTGACATTTTGTACAGTAGACAGTTTAATGGTGCGCACACTCTAGAATATATTCAAAAAATGACCATCATCGTTAGATCTGCAATGTTTATCCATTTTTCTCTTACAAAATATTTAATTACTTGAAAAGTTTGCTCCGTCAAGATTAAATTATCAAACTTTTCAAGCTAATACTTGTGTAAGTATTTAACAAATCACCCGATAAAATTGCTGCTTAAATTGGCATAGTTCATAGTCAACAAAAACCTCCTCATCAAGATAACAAATACTTTGAGTTTAATGTGTTATTTTGAGATTTGGAAATGATAATTGACTCACCTGAGTTATTTACTAATTGAAATGGTAATCGTTTTGAAACATTCCAATACAAAACCAGTTAAAAAAAATAAAATAAAAAATAAAAACGTACAGTAATTATGAATGGCACGATGAGTTACAGCTTTTTTATAATTGCTCCATTCAAAAGATTTAGTACATAATAAATTGGTCTGAATAACAGCATTCCGGATATTTATTCTACGGATAATAATAGTATAACGTAACAGACTTTAATCTGTAGGTTCTTTATTGAAGTAAAAAGGGAGAAACAATTTATTTGGCTCTAGATGTAAGACCAACCAGATTACTAATTTGCATCTTCTACATTAAAAAAAAAAAAAAAAA
>OU452234.1:18492815-18515315 GCA_911728455.2 Marthasterias glacialis | reverse complement strand
GTTGCGTTTATTAGCTCGGATGAGACCACTGCTTGATTCTTCTCTACTACTTCCTTCAGCTGACTAGCTTGTCGTCTTGCGTCTTCAAGTTGGTGTGTTGCGTTTCTTAGCTCGGATGAGACCACTGCTTGATTCTTCTCCACTACTTCCTTCAGCTGACTAGCTTGTCGTCTTGCGTCTTTAAGTTGGTGTGTTGCGTTTATTAGCTCGGATGAGACCACTGCTTGATTCTTCTCTACTACTTCCTTCAGCTCACTAGCTTGTCGTCTTGCGTCTTCAAGTTGGTGTGTTGCGTTTCTTAGCTCGGATGAGACCACTGCTTGATTCTTCTCCACTACTTCCTTCAGCTCACTAGCTTGTCGTCTTGCGTCGTCCAGCTGGTGTGTTGTATTTCTTCCTTGAGATGAAACAGCTCGCTGTAGCTTATCAAGTTGATGCTTCACGTCTTGTAGCTCTGAGCTAACCTTTTCTTGATGAACCGCGGAGCTGCAGTTTGCTCCGGAGTCGATCTGGTCAGAGCGTCTGCAAACGGGTGGGTTGATGGTGACTCTCGGCCTGCACACGCACCTTTCAAAATCCCTGTCTTCACGATCAGTGTAAATATTGGTTGGGCTTAGGACTTGACCACTCGACTCAAAAGACTGGGAACTTGCCCTCAAAATAAGCACAGCAAGCAAGACGAAAATGCACGCCATGTTGATATTAAATTGCTAAATTCTCAAAGTAATGGACAGAACATCTGGTCTAATCTTGTGCACTTCTGTTGATTCGATACTAATTATCACATATACAGACTTTCTAATTGTCTTATAAATAAAAATATCGGTCCCCGGATGAAGGATTTCCTGAGAGGGTTCGGCGATGGGGGAGGTTATTTCCTTAAAGGACATTTTGTTTCGTTGGTTTTTGGAGTTCATCCCAAGCTTCAAAAAATTATCATGAGGAAATGGTATATCATTTGCTTTTGGAGTGATGCGTGCATTCAAAATCTCTGGAGTTGTAGAATATGTTTAACTACTTATTCCATTTTTGTAGTTTCCAAGCATTGGCGTAACTAAGGGGTGGGGTGGGGGCCTCACACCTTGTTCCCCCCTAAAGTTTTACCCTTGTTTCGTCGCTGTTTCCAAGATTAGGGATGTAGATCTAGATCTGCAAAGAGTGCAATATACACATTTTTCTGTTTTCAGGACGCTTATCATAAAAAACTCATTGTGATATGCGTCCTTCTTGATTTACATTTTCTAGTTTTCAAACATATATCTTAAATTAAAGGTATGATGAATTCCTGTTCTTTGGAAGAGGAAATACAAAATGCAACCAATTTAGGTGGTCATGTTTTGGGGGATCCTGAACCTCGAAAACCTGCTAGTATTATCTCGATTACTTATTTTGATTTGGCACATCGGAATAAGAATCGAATCTTGGGAGTCAATCTCACACGTGACAGTTCTTCAGATATATCGAACACAGCATTTTGTGCTAATATCAAGTTGAAGAAAGTTGTCTTGAATGGGTTGTGTCGCTTGTTTGGGAAGTTTCTGTTATGACGTATATCTTAAAGAAAAGTTAAAATGATTGGTTTTGGATTCAAATAGATCCCAAATCAGTAGAAACAAAAAAGTGTCAGACATCGTTATCTTGAAAGAGTTCACTCTAAGACTACATAGATTTAAAAAAAAAAAAAAAAAAAAAAAAAAAAAAAAAAAATACAGAGGTTACCAGAATACGACAAATAATTACAACATTTTTAGTTTTTAAATCTAAACATCTTTATCAACCCTTTTTTATTGCCTGACCAGACACTGTTAGAAGAGACTGGAATTAAGAGAAATCTTCCGTAATCTTCATTCCAGTTTACATTCGTCTCATTATTATCTAAAAACAAAATTAATAAATATTATGCCAGCGAAATTACAATCAAATATAATGCAATTCGACGGAAATACGTCAAGTTAACTTGAAAGTTCACTACAACAATAAGTTTTTGAAAAGGAAGTTGTTTACTCCCTCTACATCTGTGAAGGTTCTCATCAAAGTCTGTTCAGCAACTGATTGAGGGTACATGCGTGTGGTGCTTCTAGCAGTGGACGCATACTGTGTGCTCTTAAAAAAGTACAAATGATATAATTATACAAGTGCTGTAAAAGTAAAAGTTCCCATCGTGTAGTTGTCAGTAAACCTGTGGAAACGTAATGCAAGTCTGATTATCACACCCAACTTAACAAGCGTCTCAAGGCAGTCTTTTTTAAACGACATGTACACACATCTCTCTTTGAAGCATTATGAAGTCAAGATGTGCGAGAAATACTGAATAATGGTTTTGAGGGGCTTCTGATTAGTGCAGTAAATGGAATAACTCAGTTACTACGCGAGCATGCGCGCGCACGTGAGAGTTCATCATTCCATGCACAGCCACAGGCCTGCTATAATCATGACGACACAACCCCTTTAATAATAATAATAACAAGAAGCAAGTCCTTGACATCGTGTCCAATACCCGGAAGCCTCTAGCGCTTTACCAAGTTAAAATGTATAATAAACATATACACGGAATTAATACAACCTTACAAGTATAGAAACATACAATAAACAATCAATAATAAAAATTTAAAAAAAGTAGAAAAAAAAACATAAGAAAGCCAAATTGATAGATGAGAATTGAATTAAAGGTTAATATTCCGGTACAACGGAGTTGACACAAAAAGACACAAAAATCTAAAAGGCTCACAATTTCACAATCCAATTGACTTTGAAATCACGGGAAAGCAGCATATATTTACAATGCATGCAACAATGCGAGACATTTCACTAAATAGTTGGGTTATTAAAAAGACAAGTCTTGAGTTGACGTTTGAAACCGTTCAGAGAGTCAGCATTGCGTATGACAAGAGGGATGGAATTGCACAATGCGGGAGCTGAAACTGAGAAAGCGCGCTTGCCATTATAAGAAGTTACCACCTTGGGAGTAGAGGAAGTGTGAAGGAAATCTTGTGAAGCTGAACGAAGTGTGCGAAGAGGAGTGCCGAAGAGGAGTGCCGAAGAGGAGTGCCGAAGAGGAGTGCCGAAGAGGAGTTGCGTTCGCGTTCTTATCGGGCTCCAAACACTTTTTTCTCAGAAGGAATCTTTTCTCTGGAGGATTGGCTCAGTAAGCTTTAAGATTGATACAATTGTTGTTTCGATAAACATCAGTCTTTACTTCTTGCTGCATGATTTCACCCTTAATTTCATTTCTGTGTGTTTGACTGAGTTACGTTGCATCTTCCAATGGTACCAATTGACTCCCAGTGAACTTTGCATCCCTTCATCGAGGTATTCCCCATTTAAATTGGCGTACTGGCAATTATTGTACCACCAAGCCCCGTGGTACCTCAAGGCACAGTTGAAGGACAAATTTTCATCGTTGTCCATGTCTTTGGTTGTGAAGGCTTGATTATTGTGGTAGCTGAGCGAATCACCTGTTTATGAGAAAAAAGAAAAGAAAAATCCATTCTATCAGTCGGTCAAAGAGCGAAAGAGAAAAGTGAACAAGATCTGATTGAGGGAAAAGAAAAACACGAATTTATGTATTTTTGTGATTCCAGATTGTTTTTGTCAAGCTTCTTGTGCTTTCTGAGTCCTGAGAAAACAGTCCATGGGCGACTCGGGTTGGATTCGAACCACGGTTTTCCGCATTTTATAGCAGGTGTCCTACAGCTAGACTGCCAACTAGTCTGTTTTTATTATTGTTATTATTTCTTTTACTCAACTTTTCAAAAATACAAAAAGAATTCCCCTGCACAACATGAAATAGAAAAGGACAAAGGCAAAATGTGGATAGGGCCTGGCTGAGGAGGAAGTTAATGTTTCCTTTAACCACGTGTTTCATCCTGCCCGTAAAAACGAACAATCATTACAAGCTAATTAACAAAAATAATTAAATAAAAAGGTAAATCAATATATTGATAAATGTTGCCATTAAAAAGGAATGGAGTTCGAGACATGGAACTGACAAGTTTAACTTCTTTTGAAATATTAAAAAATAGCGCCCTCTACCAATTGTTTTCTTACCTGCAGTTCCTGAATAATTCCCAACAGTCAGCCTGTAGTTGTCACTCCCATCGGAGATGCTGAACGAGTCATAGACGGCATACGCGCTATCATTTATGGAATCCAAGAGATCCACGCGGAGTTCGTACTCGCCCTGAGCGGTCAGACGGTGCAAGTTGTCGTTACCGAGCCAAAACTCTCCCTCTAGATCCCCAAAGCCCCGGCTGTAGTTGGCAAAGTTTTGGTAGAAGTCCACTGAGCCGTCCTGCCTTCGCTGAAACACCTATCAAAATATGTTAACCCAGTTTTAATGAACAATATACGTAATTTGATTAAAAAAAGGATGAAAAAAAAAGAGAGAAAAAAATATTGCACTGAGGGCTTTTGTACTCAAGCAATATCATGCTTTGAAATGTGTAGCCTTTCAATGTTGATATTGTTGAACTGAATAACTTACTTTTCGTGTGTTTATGAACAATAAACTGTAGAAGTAAGTTACTTTAAAACTGTGAAGTTAAGTCTTCGTGATGTGAAAAAAACCTTGTTTTGCAAAATGATTTGTTCAAATCTATTTTGTTCGTCCATCAATCAAAATTGAGAACTTCTTAAAGTGGTTTTTGTTGATAAAATATTTCAGGGAAAGGAATTGCAAAATTTCGTTTGGCTGATTGTTAAAGATCAAAATGATTAAAATTCTTACCGTCCATCCTCCACCATCTGTCTCCATATCACAATACACATTGATAGGCCAACCGGAGTCCTTGGGTTGGATCTTGTAGACTCCACTCTCCGTCTTTCCTCTCTCAAGAACCTCTGAACAATCCTTGGGAACAGAATCTGAATGTCAAACCAATGCAAAACAAAAACATTTTAAGAGTGTGCATTTATAAGGAGTGGTTGTTTCCGTTAATCGATTTTTTATTCTGAAGGTTCAAAGTTATTTACACTAACCCTCATTATATCATTTCAATTTTAATTGAGGTGCAATGACAGGGGACAAAAATCATAATAAATGTCTTACTCTGGAGGATTCTAAAGATGCCTGACACTGCAGCTTGAAGCTGCGCCAGTTGATGTTTCACTTCTCTAAGATCAGAGGAGACTGTTTCTTGATTCTTCTCCACTACTTCCTTCAGCTGACTAGCTTGTCGTCTTGCGTCTTCAAGTTGGTGTGTTGCGTTTCTTAGCTCGGATGAGACCACTGCTTGATTCTTCTCCACTATTTCCTTCAGCTCACTAGCTTGTCGTCTTGCGTCTTCAAGTTGGTTTGTTGCGTTTCTTAGCTCGGATGAGACTACTGCTTGATGCTTCTCCACTACTTCCTTCAGCTCACTAGCTTGTCGTTTTGCGTCCTCCAGCTGGTGTGTTGCGTTTCTTAGCTCGGATGAGACTACTGCTTGATTCTTCTCCACTGCTTCCTTCAGCTCACTAGCTTGTCGTCTTGCGTCTTCAAGTTGGTGTGTTGCGTTTCTTAGCTCGGATGAGACCACTTCTTGATTCTTCTCCACTACTTCCTTCAGCTGACTAGCTTGTCGTCTTGCGTCTTCTAGCTGGTGTGTTGCGTTTCTTAGCTCGGATGAGACCACTGCTTGATTCTTCTCCACTACTTCCTTCAGCTCACTAGCTTGTCGTCTTGCGTCTTCTAGCTGGTGTGTTGCGTTTCTTAGCTCGGATGAGACTACTGCTTAATTCTTCTCCACTACTTCCTTTAGCTCACTAGCTTGTCGTCTTGCGTCTTTAAGTTGGTGTGTTGCGTTTCTTAGCTCGGATGAGACCACTGCTTGATTCTTCTCCACTACTTCCTTCAGCTGACTAGCTTGTCGTTTTGCGTCTTCCAGCTGGTGTGTTGCGTTTCTTAGCTCGGATGAGACCACTGCTTGATTCTTCTCCACTACTTCCTTCAGCTCACTAGCTTGTCGTCTTGCGTCTTTAAGTTGGTGTGTTGCGTTTATTAGCTCGGATGAGACCACTGCTTGATTCTTCTCTACTACTTCCTTCAGCTGACTAGCTTGTCGTCTTGCGTCTTCAAGTTGGTGTGTTGCGTTTCTTAGCTCGGATGAGACCACTGCTTGATTCTTCTCCACTACTTCCTTCAGCTGACTAGCTTGTCGTCTTGCGTCTTTAAGTTGGTGTGTTGCGTTTATTAGCTCGGATGAGACCACTGCTTGATTCTTCTCTACTACTTCCTTCAGCTCACTAGCTTGTCGTCTTGCGTCTTCAAGTTGGTGTGTTGCGTTTCTTAGCTCGGATGAGACCACTGCTTGATTCTTCTCCACTACTTCCTTCAGCTCACTAGCTTGTCGGCTTGCGTCCTCCAGCTGGTGTGTTGTATTTCTTCCTTGAGATGAAACAACTCGCTGTAGCTTATTAAGTTGATGCTTCACGTCTCGCAGCTCTGAGCTAACCTTTTCTTGATGAACCGCGGAGCTGCAGTTTGCTCCGGAGTCGATCTGGTCAGAGCGTCTGCAAACGGGTGGGTTGATGGTGACTCTCGGCCGGCACACGCACCTTTCAAAATCCCTGTCTTCACGATCAATGTCAATAATGGTGGAGCTTAGGATTTGACCACTCGACTCAAAATACTGGGAACTTGCCCTCAAAATGAGCACAACAAGCAAGAATAAAATGCAGGCCATGTTGATATTAAATTGCTAAATTCTCAAAGTAATGGACAGAACATCTGGTCTAATCTTGTGCACTTCTGTTGATTCGATACTAATTATCACATATACAGACTTTTTAATTGTCTTATAAATAAAAATATCGGTCCCCGGATGAAGGATTTCCTGAGAGGGTTCGGCGATGGGGGAGGTTATTTCCTTAAAGGACATTTTGTTTCGTTGGTTTTTGGAGTTCATCCCAAGCTTCAAAAAATTATCATGAGGAAATGGTATATCATTTGCTTTTGGAGTGATGCGTGCATTCAAAATCTCTGGAGTTGTAGAATATTGTTTAACTACTTATTCCATTTTTGTAGTTTCCAAGCATTGGCGTAACTAAGGGGTGGGGTGGGGGCCTCACCCCTCGTTCCCCCCTAACGTTTTACCCTTGTTTCGTCGCTGTTTCCAAGATTAGGGATGTAGATCTAGATCTGCAAAGAGTGCAATATACACATTTTTCTGTTTTCAGGACGCTTATTATAAAAAAACTCATTGTGATATGCGTCCTTCTTGATTTACATTTTCTAGTTTTCAAACATAGATCTTAAATTAAAGGTATGATGAATTCTTGTTCTTTGGAAGAGGAAATACAAAATGCAACCAATTTAGGTGGTCATGTTTTGGGGGGACCTGAACCTCGAAAACCTGCTAATGTTATCTCGATTACTTATTTTGATTTGGCACATCGGAATAAGAATCGAATCTTGGGAGTCAATCTCACACGTGACAGTTCTTCAGACAGATATATTGAACAGAGCATTTTGTGCTAATAGTAATATCAAGTTGAAGAAAGTTGTCTTGAATGGGTTGTGTCGCTTGTTTGGGAAGTTTCTGTTATGACGTATATCTTAAAGAAAAGTTAAAATGATTGGTTTTGGATTCAATTAGATCCCAATCCAGTAGAAACAAAAATGTGTCACACATCGTTATTTTGAGTTCACTCCTGCTAGTCTTAGAAAAAAAATAAAAAAATACAAAAAAATACAGAGGTTACCAGAATACGACAAATAACGACAATTTTTTAAATCTAAAAATCGTTATCAATCCTTTTTTATTGCCTGACCAGACACTGTTAGAAGAGACTGGGATTAAGAGAAATCTTCCGTAATCTTCATTCCAGTTTACATTCGTCCCATTATTATCTAAAAACAAAATTAATAAATATTATGCCAGCGAAAGTACAATCAAATATAATGCAATTCGACGGAAATACGTCGTCAACTTGAAAGTTCACTACAACAATGAGTTTTTGAAAAGGACGTTGTTTACTCCCTCTACATCTGTGAAGGTTCATTAACAGGGTCTGTTCAGCAACTGATTGAGGGTACATGCGTGTGGTGCTTCTAGCAGTGGACGCATACTGTGTGCTCTTAAAAAAGTACAAATGATATAATTATACAAGTGCTGTAAAAGTAAAAGTTCCCATCGTGTAGTTGTCAGTAAACCTGTGGAAACGTAATGCAAGTCTGATTATCACATCCAACTTAACAAGCGTCTCAAGGCACTCTTTTTTAAACGACATGTACACACATCTCTCTTTGAAGCATTATGAAGTCAAGATGTGCGAGAAATACTGAATAATGGTTTTGAGGGGCTTCTGATTAGTGCAGTAAATGGAATAACTCAGTTACTAATCGAGCATGCGCGCGCACGTGCAGTATCTGGGTGAGAGTTCATCTTTCCATGCACAGCCACAGGCCTGCTATAATCATGACGACACAACCCCTTTAATAATAATAATAACAAGAAGTAAGTCCTTGACACCGTGTCCAATACCCGGAAGCCTCTAGCGCTTTACCAAGTTAAAATGTATAATAAACATATACACGGAATTAATACAACCTTACAAGTATAGAAACATACAATAAACAATCAATAATAATAAATAAAAAAATAAAAAAAATAGAAAAAAAAACATTAGAAAGCCAAATTGATAGATGAGAATTGAATTAAAGGAATATTCAGGTACAACGGAGTTGACACAAAAAAGACACAAAAATCTAAAAGGCTCACAATTTCACAATCCAATTGACTTTGAAATCACGGGAAAGCAGCATATATTTACAATGCATGCAACAATGCGAGACATTTCACTAAATAGTTAAGTTATTAAAAAGACAAGTCTTGAGTTGACGTTTGAAACCGTTCAGAGAGTCAGCATTGCGTATGACAAGAGAGATGGAATTGCACAATGTGGGAGCTGAAACTGAGAAAGCGCGCTTGCCATTATAAGAAGTTGCCACCTAGGGAGTAGAGGAAGTGTGAAGGAAATCTTGTGAAGCTGAACGAAGTGTGCGAAGAGGAGTGCCGAAGAGGAGTGTGCGAAGAGGAGTGTGCCGAAGAGGAGTTGCGTTCGCGTTCTTATCGGGCTCCAAATACTTTTTTCTCAGACGGAATCTTTTCTCTGGAGGATTGGCTCAGTAAGCTTTGAGATTGATACAATTGTTGTTTCGATAAACATCAGTCTTTACTTCTTGCTGCATGATTTCACCCTTAATTTCATTTCTGTGTGTTTGACTGAGTTACGTTGCATCTTCCAATGGTACCAATTGACTCCCAGTGAACTCTGCATCCCTTCATCGAGGTATTCCCCATTTAAATTGGCGTACTGGCAATTATTGTACCACCAAGCCCCGTGGTACCTCAAGGCACAGTTGAAGGAGGAATTTTCATCATTGTCCATGTCTTTGGTTGTGAAGGCTTGATTATTGTGGTAGCTCAGCGAATCACCTGTTTATAAGAAAAAAGAAAAGAAAAATCCATTCTATCAGTCTGTCAAAGAGCGAAAGAGAAAAGTGAACAAGATCTGATTGAGGGAAAAGAAAAACACGAATTTATGTATTTTTTTGATCCCAGATTGTTTTTGTCAAGCTTCTTGTGCTTTCTGAGTCCTGAGAAAACAGTCCATGGGCGACTCGGGTTGGATTCGAACCACGGTTTCCGCATTTTATAGCAGGTGTCCTACAGCTAGACTGCCAACTAGTCTGTTTTTATTATTGTTATTATTTCTTTTACTCAACTTTTCAAAAATACAAAAAGAATTCCCCTGCACAACATGAAATAGAAAAGAACAAAGGCAATATGTGGATAGGGCCTGGCTGAGGAGGAAGTTAATGTTTCCTTTAACCACGTGTTTCATCCTGCCCGTAAAAACGAACAATCATTACAAGCTAATTAACAAAAATAATTAAATAAAAAGGTAAATCAATATATTGATAAATGTTGCCATTAAAAAGGAATGGAGTTCGAGACATGGAACTGACAAGTTTAACTCTTTTGAAATATTAAAAAATAGCGCCCTCTACCAATTGTTTTCTAACCTGCAGTTCCTGAATAATTCCCAACAGTCAGCCTGTAGTTGTCACTCCCATCGGAGATGCTGAACGAGTCATAGACGGCATACGCGCTATCATTTATGGAATCCAAGAGATCAACGCGGAGTTCGTACTCGCCCTGAGCGGTCAGACGGTGCAAGTTGTCGTTACCGAGCCAAAACTCTCCCTCTAGATCCCCAAAGCCCCGGCTGTAGTTGGCAAAGTTTCGGTAGAAGTCCACTAAGCCATCCTGCCTTCGCTGGAACACCTATCAAAATATGTTAATCCAACTTTAAGGGCAAGCATAACTTGACTTAAAATTACTACACCTCCCCCCATAAAAAAACCTAAAGCAAAAAACAAAACAAAACAAAAACACCAATGTCATGTTATGAAATGTGTATAACCTTTTAAAACATGATAATTTTTTCCTTGGTGCGATACATCAATGAAGAAGTAAATTACTGTAATGTGAAGTTTTAGTCTAAATGTTGTAAACAAACCTTCTTGTGCGCAATGATCGTTCCTTTCTAGTTTGTACGTCCATCAATCATTATTAAAATTTATTAAAACTTTATTTGTACTTTTGGGAATGGTTTTGCGAAGATTTCGTTTGGCTAATTATTAAAGATCAAAATGATTAAAATTCTTACCGTCCATCCTCCTCCATCTGTCTCCATATCACAATACACATGGATAGGCCCACCGGAGTTCTTGGGTTGGATCTTGTAGACTCCACTCTCCGTCATTCCTCTCTCAAGAACCTCTGAGCAATCCTTGGGAGACGCTGCTGAATGTCAAAACAATGTAAAAACCACAGGATAACAACAAAACAAAACACCAACAACTTTGAGCGTTGGATTGGTAATTTTCATTAATCAAACTCTTTTTATTTTTGTTTTGTTTTTAATTTCATTTAAAAAGTCGCATTACCCTTATGGTGATCCCCATGCTGCCGTTTCCCAGGTTATATCCATAGAACCAGCTCTACGGTTGTATCTTATAATGGGTGTGATCCCTGATAGACTGGTTCCCAGTCCCTACATCGTTCTCTTCTGACTGTGTATGGGAGACAGGTAGTTACTACCGATATGGCGTTTTTGATAGGTCCTTGATTGCGCGGACGCGGTAATAATTGTCTAGCTTTAGAGATGACGTTGGCTATGCTCGTGACGTGTTCATGTTGTTGTTTGACACTAGCACACGTGTGTACCGTGACCCTTCACCCAGACATAATGAACCATAATGAACCAACCTCAACATCAAAATTCAAGCTAACTTTAGAAGAACATCTTGAATGACGATAGTCTGCACGATGGGAGATTCTGAGATTCTGGGTCCACCATGTTTTTGTAAAGGCCGCATTGCATTATGAGATTACGTAGACCTTTATTATGCTAATTCTAATTAACATATACCTGGCAGAAATCTGCCCGGTGTATGCTAATTTTCATTACCCGCTACCGGTCCCTATAATTCAGTCAGAACGAAAACCATGTAGGGACCGGGAACGAGTCTAGATCCTGGCTACACAGCACTATCCGGTTGAATGGCTTCTGACTGGTACCCCGAGCATAACATTAGGGCTGGATAGCCCAGTTGATAAAGAGTGTTGGTACGTAGCCTCTTGCCGGTGATCGTAGGTTCAAACAGCTCCAGTCAATTTTTCTTTGTTCACCAAAAAAATAATTTAAATTATTCTACACAAACCCTCATACACGATTTTCCACCTTTGGCATGCAATGACATTAACAGGGGATAACAGGGCATATCTTACCTCGAGAAGCATTAAGGATCCTAACGATTCCTAACACTGCTACTTCAAACTGCTGCAGTTGGTGTTTAATGTCTCCAAAACCAGAAGCAACTGTGTCTTGATTTTTCTTGACTACTTCCTCCAGCTTTACAAGCCGTTGCTTCACATCTCGTAGCTCTGAGCTAACCTTTTCTTGATGAACCGCGAAGCTGCAGTTTGCTCCGGAGTCGATCTGGTCAGAGCGTCTGCAAACGGGTGGGTTGATGGTGACTCTCGGCCGGCACACGCACCTTTCAAAATCTCCGTCTTCACGATCAGTGTAAATATTGGTGGGGCTTGGGAGTTGACCACTCGACTCAAAATACTGGGAACTTGCCCTCAAAATAAGCACAGCAAGCAAGAAGAAAATGCACGCCATGTCGATATAAAACGGACAAATTCTCAAACTAATGGACACAACTTCTGGTCTACTGTTCTGCCTTCTGATGGTTCGAAACTAACTATGACATACACAGACTTTCCACTTGTCGTATAAACAGAAGTATTTGTGACCGGATGAAGGATTTCCTTGAAGTGATTGTGATAGCGGGAGGGTCTGTTTGGCGAGACACATGCTATTGTAGATTTTTCCTTAAAAGACATTTTGTTTCGTTGGTTTTTGGACTTCATCCCAAGCTTCAAGAAATAATTATGAGGAAATGGTAATTCTTTTGCTTTTGTAATGATGGATCCATTCAAATTCTCTGGAGTTGAAGAATCTGTTTATTTGCTTACACCATTTGTGTAATTTCCCAAGATTAGGGATTGTAGATCTAGATTTGTAAAGAGTATAAAATACACCCCTTTCTGTTTTCATGACGCATTTTATCATAAAAAGCTCTTCATGATATATGTATAATTATATGTGTCATGCATCATTTACATATTCTGGTTTTCAAACATAGATATTAAATTAAATGTATGGTGACTTATTGTTCTTTGGAAGAAAAAAAACAACCCATTCTCTTATTTTCAATAAATACAAAATTCTACCAATTTTGCTCGTTATGTTTCTTGGAACCTCCAGTGGCATAACTAAGTGGGGGGGGGGGGGGCACGTGCCACAAAACTGATGTCCGTGACCCCCAAGTGACCCCCATTTGAAATCTGGACTTTTGATATCAAAAATTACCAGAATAAAATATTACGTTTTATACGTTTTTATGTAGTAATAGTTTTTATTTCCACGCAGACAATGTATGTTCTTTAACCTACACATCAGATTATTTTATAAAAATTATAAACGGCATAGAGCACTAAACGGGTCTTGTTTAGGAAAAATACAAACGGAAAGTATAGTTTTAATTGGCCTAAGTGCCCCCCCCCCCCGTAAAAAATGGTGCACCCCCATGAGCCCCCTGACATTTTACCCTTACGCCGCCTGGAACCTCGAAAACCTGCTTAATGTTTTCTCGATTATTTGATTTGGCACATCGGAGTAAGAACCGAATCTTGGGAGTCAATCTCACACGTTACAATTCTTCACACAGATATATTGAACAGAGCATTTTTTACTGATATCAAGTTGAAGAAAGTTCTCTTGAATGGGTTGTGTCGCTTGTTTGGGAAGTTTCTGTTATGACGTATATCTTAAAGAAAAGTTAAAATGATTGGTTTTGGATTCAATTAGATCCCAATCCAGTAGGAACACAATGTTTCAAAGATCATTATTTTGAAAGAGTTCACTCCTGCTAGTTTTAGATGAAAATATAAAAAAAAAAAAAAAAAAAAAAACGCACAAGAAAGTATCAAACTACAACCTGCTTAAGTTACCGAAGTTACCAGAATGCGACAAATAATTACAACTTTTTTTTTTTTTTTTTTTTTTGTATCTACAAATGTTTATCGATCCTTTTTTAATGCCTGATTAGACACTGTTAGAATGGAAGAGACTGGAATTAGGAGAAATCTTCTGAACAATTTAATAAGATTCTTTTCTAAATATTATTCAGTTATATTTTCCAAATCATGTAAAGATGAAGAAGCTTCTATATTGTTTCTACTGTACAGCAGCCAACAGCCATAGCCGTTGCCGAAGCTGTTTAATTAAATGACTGGGACGTATCCTAACATTATCCATGACCTAATGTGACTCTTCACGTTCGAGTCTGGCGCATACGCCTCAAGTTTACTGCAAGGTTACAAAAGGGCGCCCTCTAAAATTAAAGGCCCACGCCCCCAATGTATGAAATCTCAGAATTTGACTTACAATATAGTGTTCTAATGTACAGGATGCGGGGAAACGACGTTTGTCGCATTTATACCTTTTTGTTTCTACTTCTTTAGGAATTGTTCCATCTTTTTCTCTGAAATTGAACAAGACATGAGGCATACATACATGAAATTGATACTTTATTGATAATTCTCATGCATTAAACACTGCTTATGATAAACAAATAAAAGAACGGTTATGGATGAATTTACAAATTCGGTGAAGCTATTCATAGAAAAGTGTCATTAAATCACACACTGGGTAATAGTTACATGCTTTAAAGTTCAGTTTATGACGTGGTTGAGATAATGTGAGAAAGAAAAGCATTTCACTGTCAGTGTTGATAAAATAAATATTTTACAATTATTGTAAAATATTTATTTTTTGTTTCCCCGTCCAATTTCAGCAAAATAAATATTTAATTTCATTAACACGCATGCAAATTCACGCAGTTTTCCCTAAACCTATTAACCTATAGGTCAGCTCAATATTGCATTCAATTTAGTTTTCGTGCACACGTGAGCTCGCTCTTCTCCTTCAGCTTCGTTTTAGTCTTTCTGTTCGTTTATAAGGCATTTAAGACTACATCTTTACCAATCTTCAGTTGAATTGCTATACTGCCTATTCACAGTTGATGAAATTGAATGGTTGACCAGCCTCTTGTGGCTTTCTTTTGCGACATTGAATGATCTTTGCGACCTACTGACTATGAATGATCTTATTTGACCAGTGAATAATAAACTATTGCAATTGAATTACTCCTTTTGACTGTCGAATGCTGATGCGAGAGAACATTCATTTTCAAACGAACTTAAATGAGCCAGATATTACATTAAATGCGCTTTGAGTTGAAATTCACCGTGAAACCCTATAATATTAAATTGTTAATCCATTTCTTAGCCCAGGGTTTATGTCCAAACAGTTAGCACTGGTTGCCATTGAGGCTCTGTGTATGTTATACATTACTGCATACCAATTATATATTTACTTCATGCATAATTTACTTAAAACAACCTCCGTACAATAAAACAACTTTACCTCGTTAATCAACCTGCTGGTTTGAATGCATGTGAAGAATTATGTGTTGTATTATGGGGCACAGCACTGAAAAACAAATCAGTGAGAAACGATTCATTTTCATAACTTATAATTCTTGCACTTTTTAGGTATAGTGATCAAGCTAGAAACGAACTCCGGTTTTTATCTTAGATGTCATTCATAATACTTGCGTAACTTCTGATTGATTCTGAGTATTTACCTATCCATGACATTTTTTATTTCATTTTACATTCAAATTAGTATCATAATTCATTTTTGTTAATTATGCAGCGACATTACAACTTAAAATAATCCAGCTCAACGACGAAATAATAAACTTTAGTGTATTGGCACATATATTATTGAGTTTTTGAAGAGTACCATTATTTATTTGAAGGTTTTCAATTTTTTTTTCAACAAACCTCTTGAAATGTCATCCAATAATTCTTGTATATTGCTTTAAAAACGGGTATCGAAACGCACTGATTATTTGTACAAAATAAATGCAGAACGAGACCCATTTAAACACCTTGCAAAACATTGTTTATGCTTAATCGTGATTTTGTATACACATCCAGCAGTGGCGTAAATTTGTTGTGAAAAGTCTGGGGGGGGGGTGGTGGTAATGGAAAGAAAAAGAATAATGCTGAGATCACGACAAAATGGGGCTGGGGAAGGTTACACGTAAGTTCACAGCAGATGTTCGGTTGCATTATGGATGCCCTCTGTGTTGTTAATTTTCTACGTAGTTTGTTCAAATAATTACTGTTTGGCTTTTTTTTTTGTATAGTACACTGCACATTCATTACGGATTGTCAAGTAACCGATACCAACCTCAATATGTCACAGCGGTGCTGTTTGGTTCCGTAACGTTCGTGTAAATGACCGTCGACTCACTGCTTGCACGTACAGGTGGGCGTGTACGGGCGTGTACAGACGTGGGTGTTGTCTTGATAGGAATTTGTAGAAATGATTTATTCATTTACTAAGCTATCGGGTGCTTTTTCAGTGAAAACCACAAATTGTTCAAGGACTGAAAATCAGGGGGGGGGGGATCCTATGGACCGTCCCTCCCTGGACAAAAATGGGGGGGGGGGGGATATAGCCCCCATCCCCCTGGTACTTACGCCCATGTAATCCAGATTCTGCTAATTTCGGTTAAATTGTGCGTTTGGGGGTGGGATGTTCTCGCTTTTGCCAGTTTTTCAGTCTGAAATTTCAGGACATTATTGCCAGAACACAGGCAAATCTTTTTTTTTGAGTAATAACATTACTAGGCCACAAAAGGTCTTTAGAAACGATACAATAAACTGCATCCTCTACTTTTGAGTGAATTTACCTCCCCCCCCGAAAAAAAAAAAAAAAAAAAAAAAACAAAACAAACAAAAACAAAAACGTAAAAGTTTCGTCACTTTGCAATTGCCAGTAAAAACAAACAACAAGCGGAAGGTATCCGGGCTCCAAACACTTTTTCTTAGACGGAAATATTTCTCTTGAGATTTGGTTTTGGTATGATCTTTATTATCGTAACCTTTGAGATCGATATTGAAATCATCCATAGTTACCAATCCTCACCCTTGTCTATGAGATTTCGATCTTAACTTCATGTCTGTATATAAGAGTGAGGAAGAACCTTCCTTCCAGTCATACCACGAGACTTTCTCTAAATTCGACCTTGCTAAGTATTTCCCATTTAAATTGATGACGTTTGAGTCCCGGTACCAAAATGCCCCGCGGTACAACACGGCACAGTTTTTGGAGGTATATTCATCGTTGTCCCTGTCTTTGGTTGTAAATTCTTGGTTATTGTGGTAGCTCAGCGAATCACCTGTTGGGAGAAAAAATGAAAAACATTTTCAATAATTGTTCATTATATCTGGCAGTCAAAGAGCGAAAGAGAAAGGCGGATATAACTGGTTTTAGAAACAAACAAAAAAAACCCATTTTTTTTCACACGATTTTACTGTAAAGCTTATTGTACTTTCTGAGTCCTGCTAAAAAAAGAGTCCGTAGGCGACTCGGGTTGGAGTCGAACCACGGTTTACAGCATTCTATAACAGGTGTCCTACCAGCTAGACCACCATGCCAACTAGCTTCGTTTTATTATTGTCATTATTTAGTTTACTCCATGTCTCAAAAATACAAAATGTATTCCCCTACACAAGATAACATAGACAAGGACAAAGGCAAAATTTAGAGACGGCCTGGCTGAGGAGGAATTTAATGTTTCCTTTAACCAAATGGTTCAACCTGCCCGTAAAAGCTGAAAAAAAAAAAAAAAAAAAAAAAAAAACAATTATAATAATAATAATAATAATAATCGACAAGTTTAATTAAACATTTTGAAATATTGAAAGCTAACCAATCACGCCCTGTATCAAGTGTTTTCTTACCTGCGGTTCCTGAGTAATTCCCCACCGTCAGCCTGTAGTTGTCACTCCCATCGGCGATGCTGAACGAGTCATAGACGGCATACGCGCTATCGCCTTCGAAATCCGAGAGATCAACGCGGAGTTTGTACTCGCCCTGAGCGGTCAGACGGTGCAAGTTGTCGTTACCGAGCCAAAACTCTCCCTCTAGATCCCCAAAGCCCCAGCTGTAGTTGTCAAAGTTTCGGTAAAAGTCCACTGAGCCGTCCTGCCTTCGCTGAAACACCTATCAAAATATGTTCATCCAATTTTAATGAACAATATACATAACTTGATTAAAAAAAAGAAAAAAAAGAAAAAAAAATATGTTGCACTGAGGGCTTTTGTACTCAAGCAATATCATGCTTTGAAATGTGTAGCCTTTCAATGTTGATATTGTTGAACTGAATAACTTACTTTTCATGTGTTTATGAACAATAAACTGTAGAAGTAAGTTACTTTAAAACGGTGAAGTTAAGTCTTCGTGATGTGAAAAAAGTCTTAAAGTGGTTTTTGTTGATAAAATATTTCAGGGAAAGGAATTGCAAAATTTCGTTTGGCTGATTGTTAAAGATCAAAATGATTAAAATTCTTACCGTCCATCCTCCACCATCAGTCTCCATATCACAATACACATGGATAGGCCCACCGGAGTCCTTGGGTTGGATCTTGTAGACTCCACTCCCCGTCATTCCCCACCCAAGAACCTCTGAACAATCCTTGGGAACAGAATCTGAATGTCAAACCAATGCAAAACAAAAACATTTTGAGAGGGTGCATTTAGAGGAGTGGTTGTTTCCGTTAATCGATCTGTTTTTTTCTGAAGGTTCAAAGTTATTTACACTAACCCTCATTATATCCTTTCAAATTTAATTGAGGTGTAATGACATGGGACAAGTATCATAATAAATGTCTTACTCTGGAGGATTCTAAAGATGCCTGACACTGCAACTTGAAGCTGCTCCAGTTGATGTTTCACTTCTCCAAGATCAGAGGAGACTGTTTCTTGATTCTTCTCCACTACTTCCTTCAGCTGACTAGCTTGTCGTCTTGCGTCTTCAAGTTGGTGTGTTGCGTTTCTTAGCTCGGATGAGACCACTTTTTGATTCTTCTCTACTACTTCCTGCAGCTCACTAGCTTGTCGTCTTGCGTCTTCCAGCTGGTGTGTTGTATTTCGTCTTTTAGAGGAAACAGCTCGCTGTAGCTTATCAAGTTGACGCTTCACGTCTCGTAGCTCTGAGCTAACTTTTTCTTGATGAACCGCGGAGCTGCAGTTTGCTCCGGAGTCGATCTGGTCAGAGCGTCTGCAAACGGGTGGGTTGATGGTGACGCTCGGCCGGCACACGCACCTTTCAAAATCTCCGTCCTCACGATCAATGTAAATATTGGTGGGGCTTAGGACTTGACCACTCGACTCAAAAGACTGGGAACTTGCCCTCAAAATAAGCACAGCAAGCAAGAAGAAAATGCAGGCCATGTTGATATGAAACGGACCAATTCTCAAACTAATGCACACAACGTCTGGTGTACTCTTCTGCCTTCTGATGGTTCGAAACTAATTATCACATATACAGACTTCTCACTTGTCTTATAAACAGAAGTATTTGTGACCGGATGAAGGATTTCCTGAAAGCTATTGTGATAGCGGGGAGGGTCTGTCTGGCGAGACAAATGCTATTGTAGATATTTCCTTAAAAGACATTTTGTTTCGTTGGTTTTTGGACTTCATCCCAAGCTCCAAGAAATAATTATGAGGAAATGGTAATTCTTTTGCTTTTGGAATGATGGATCCATTCAAATTCTCTGGAGTTGAAGAATCTGTTTATTTACTTACACCATTAATTGTGTAATTTCCCAAGATTAAGGATTGTAGATCTAGATTGGCAAAGAGTGTAAATTACACCCCTTTCTATTTTCATGACGCATTTTATCATAAAAAGCTCTTCATGATATATGTATAATTAATGTGTCATGCATCATTTACATATTCTGGTTTTCAAAGTACATAGATATTAAATTAAATGTATGGTGAATTATTGTTCTTTGGAAGAAAAAATACGGCCCATTCTCTTGTTTTCAATAAATATAAAATTCTACCAATTTAGCTCGTCATGTTTCTAGGAACCTCCAATGGCATAACTAAGGGGGGATGGGCACGTGCCACCCAACTGATGCCCATGACCCCCAAATGCCCCCATCCCCATTTGAAATCTGGACTTTTGATATCAAAAATTACCAGAATAAAATATTACATTTCTTACGTTTTTATGCAGCAATAGTTTTTATTTCCACGCAGACAATGTATGATCTTTAACCTGCACTTCAGATTATTTTATAAAAATTGTAAACTGCTAAGAGCACCAAACGGGACTTGTTTAGGAAAAATACAAATGGAAAATACAGTTTTAATCGGCCAAAAATGCCCCCCCCAAAAAAAAAAAAAAATAAAAAATAAAAAAAAATAAAATAAAAATAAATAAATAAATAAATAAAATAAAAAAATGGTGCACCCCATGAGCCCCCTGACATTTTAACATCGAAAACCTGCTTAATGTTTTCTCGATCACTTATTTTGATTTGGCACATCGGAATAAGAACCGAATCTTGGGGGTCAATCTCACACGTGACAACTATTCACACAGATATATTGAACAGAGCATTTTTTTTTTACTGATATCAAGTTGAGGATTGTTTTATTATTTCTGTTTAACCATCAAATCCTGTCTTTAAGAAGTAGTAAATCGTTTGTTCGGGAAGTAACTGTTTTGACGTATATTCAGTCATTCATTTATAAAAAACTAAAGAATTAAAAACTCGCGGCATCAGCCGAATTGCAAGTAAGTTTACAATATAAATCTAACAAAACGCAATTGAATAAAAACAAAGAATAAAAAATTACCCGCAATCACTTTCCCTTGATGTTTATTGCTTGATATTTAGAATTAGGTTACCAGACAAAGTACCGTGTCACATGCACCATCTGTGACTGGTATCCTGCTCATTTTGCTTACCAGAACATTCTAAATTAATATTTTATGCTTAAGCAGCTATGTGAAATTGGGCTCGTCAGTTCATGATGTGTAAACCTCTGCCAAAATAACAAAGAAGGAAACATATTTTCAGAGGTGACATTTTGTACAGTAGACAGTTTAATGGTGCGCATACTCTGGAATATGTATCCAAAAAGTGACCATCATCGTTAGATCTGCAATGTTTATCCATTTTTCTCTTACAGATTTTAGTTACTTGAAAAATTTGCTCCGTCAAGATTAAATTATCAAACTTTCCAAGCTAATACTTGTGTAAGTATTTAACAAATCACCCGATAAAACTGCTGCTTAAATTGGCATAGTTCATAGTCAACAAAAACTTCCTCATCAAGATAACAAATACTTTGAATTTAATGCGTTATTTTGAGATTTGGAAATGATAATTGACTCACCTGAGTTATTTACTAATTGAAATGGTAATCCTTTTGAAACATTCCAATACAAAACCAGTTAAAAAAAATAAAATAAAAAATAAAAACGTACAGTAATTATGAATGGCACGATGAGTTACAGCTTTTTTATAATTGCTCCATTCAAAAGATTTAGTACATAATAAATTGGTCTGAATAACAGCATTCCGGATATTTATTCTACGGATAATAATAGTATAACGTAACAGACTTTAATCTGTAGGTTCTTTATTGAAGTAAAAAGGGAGAAACAATTTATTTGGCTCTAGATGTAAGACCAACCAGATTACTAATTTGCATCTTCTACATAAAAAAAAACAAAAAAAAAAAAAAACATTTTTCCATCTGAAGTTGTGGAACTGAGTTCAAATCAGTTAGAGTCAAATAAAGTTTTTTTTCTTCATATTTTGTCTGAACACGATTGTCAAAACAAAATAATAATAAAAACAAGCAGAAGATAAGTTTTATTCATCAACATTCACTCAAACCAAATTGTTGGTCATGAAAGTCCGCAAGGAAAATAATTAAAATATTGTACCTTTCCCAAGTTGTAAACCATGCCCGATAAGTGGCAGAGGGAGTCCCCCAAATGTTCCCATTCTCTAACACACTCTTCCGCTCTTGTACAGAAGTACCCCTCGTAAATCCTCAAAAGATTTCCAGATTTTCCAAGAACACAATAGAGACACAATGGGGGGGGGGGGGGGTACACATCCTGCCATAAATCGAGCACCAAATGAACTTGTAGACACCACATTAACTTGTTAATTCGCAAATTAACCGTTTGTGTTCATTTTCTTGACATGTCCTGATGCCCAAACTATTTCATTCTTAATTTCATCTCAGAAGTTTTGAGCAATTGTGAACTTTCTTTCCAATGCCACCAATTGACTCCTTGTAAATTCGACTCGCCTTCACCGAGGAGGTAATTCCCGTTTAGATTGGCGTAGTGGCAATTCTTGTACCACCAAGCCCCGTAGAAACTCACGGCACAGTTTACAGAGAGATCGTCATCGTTGTCCATGTCGTTGGTTGTGAATCCTTGATTATTGTGGTAGCCCAGCGAATCACCTGTTCATATTGGAGAAAAATGAAAGTGTTCATTAGTTCATTCTATCTGGCGGTCAAAGAGTGAATGAGAAAGGTGGATAAGATCTGTTTGAGAATTACCCCCTCCCCCGAAAAAGCAAACAAACAAACAAACAAACAAACAAACAAACAAACAAACAAACAAACAAACAAACAAACAAACAAACAAACAAACAAACAAACAAACAAACAAACAAACAAACAAACAAACAAACAAACAAACAAACAAACAAACAAACAAACAAACAAACAAACAAACAAACAAACAAACAAACAAACAAACAAACAAACAAACAAACAAACAAACAAACAAACAAACAAACAAACAAACAAACAAACAAACAAACAAACAAACAAACAAACAAACAAACAAACAAACAAACAAACAAACAAACAAACAAACAAACAAACAAACAAACAAACAAACAAACAAACAAACAAACAAACAAACAAACAAACAAACAAACAAACAAACAAACAAACAAACAAACAAACAAA
>OU452234.1:18357815-18490315 GCA_911728455.2 Marthasterias glacialis | reverse complement strand
TGGATCTTGTAGACCCCACTCTCCGTCATTCCCCACCCAAGAACCTCTGAACAATCCTTGGGAACAGAATCTGAATGTCAAACCAATGCAAAAAAAAAACAAAAAACAACATTTTAAGAGAGTGCATTTAGAGGAGTGGTTGTTTCCGTTAATCGATCTGTTTTTTTCTGAAGGTTCAAAGTTATTTACACTAACCCTCATTATATCCTTTCAATTTTAATTGAGGTGCAATGACAGGGGAGAAATATCATAATAAATGTCTTACTCTGGAGGATTCTAAAGATGCCTGACACTGCAACTTGAAGCTGCTCCAGTTGATGTTTCACTTCTCCAAGATCAGAGGAGACTGTTTCTTGATTCTTCTCCACTACTTCCTTCAGCTCACTAGCTTGTCGTCTTGCGTCTTCAAGTTGGTGTGTTGCGTTTCTTAGCTCAGATGAGACCACTGCTTGATTCTTCTCTACTACTTCCTTCAGCTCACTAGCTTGTCGTCTTGCGTCTTCAAGTTGGTGTGTTGCGTTTCTTAGCTCGGATGAGACCACTGCTTGATTCTTCTCCACTACTTCCTTCAGCTCACTAGCTTGTCGTCTTGCGTCTTCAAGTTGGTGTGTTGCGTTTCTTAGCTCGGATGAGACCACTGCTTGATTCTTCTCCACTACTTCCTTCAGCTCACTAGCTTGTCGTCTTGCGTCTTTAAGTTGGTGTGTTGCGTTTATTAGCTCGGATGAGACCACTGCTTGATTCTTCTCTACTACTTCCTTCAGCTCACTAGCTTGTCGTCTTGCGTCTTCAAGTTGGTGTGTTGTGTTTCTTAGCTCGGATGAGACCACTGCTTGATTCTTTTCCACTACTTCCTTCAGCTCACTAGCTTGTCGTTTTGCGTCGTCCAGCTGGTGTGTTGTATTTCTTCCTTGAGATGAAACAGCTCGCTGTAGCTTATCAAGTTGATGCTTCACGTCTCGTAGCTCTGAGCTAACCTTTTCTTGATGAACCGCGGAGCTGCAGTTTGCTCCGGAGTCGATCTGGTCAGAGCGTCTGCAAACGGGTGGGTTGATGGTGACTCTCGGCCCGCACACGCACCTTTCAAAATCCCTGTCTTCACGATCAATGTCAATAATGGTGGAGCTTAGGACTTGACCACTCGACTCAAAAGACTGGGAACTTGCCCTTAAAATAAGCACAGCAAGCAAGACGAAAATGCACGCCATGTTGATATTAAATTGCTAAATTCTCAAAGTAATGGACAGAACATCTGGTCTAATCTTGTGCACTTCTGTTGATTCGATACTAATTATCACATATACAGACTTTCTAATTGTCTTATAAATAAAAATATCGGTCCCCGGATGAAGGATTTCCTGAGAGGGTTCGGCGATGGGGGAGGTTATTTCCTTAAAGGACATTTTGTTTCGTTGGTTTTTGGAGTTCATCCCAAGCTTCAAAAAATTATCATGAGTAAATGGTATATCATTTGCTTTTGGAGTGATGCTTGCATTCAAAATCTCTGGAGTTGTAGAATATGTTTAACTACTTATTCCATTTTTGTAGTTTCCAAGCATTGGCGTAACTAAGGGGTGGGTTGGGGGTCTCACAGGGGCACGTGGCCCCTAATTGATGTCCCCAGGTGCCCTATTGAGATCTGGACTTTTCAGATTAAAAATTGCCCAGAATACATTTTATTAGCTTTTATGTAGTGATTTCTTCGATGCTTTTAAGACTATTTTTCTATTTGCACGCAGGCGGTGACATAACACTTGTTTAAGAAACATGCGAAGGGGAAATTCAGTTTTAAATAGCCAGGAGTGCACCCCACCCCGGAAATGGTTCACCCCTAAAGTTTTACCCTTGTTTTGTCGCTGTTTCCAAGATCAAGGATGTAGATCTAGATCTGCAAAGAGTGCAATATACACAATTTTCTGTTTTCAGGACGCTTATCATAAAAAAGCTCATTGTGATATGCGTCCTTCTTGATTTAAATTTTCTAGTTTTCAAACATAGATCTTAAATTAAAGGTATGATGAATTACTGTTCTTTGGAAGAGGAAATACAAAATGCAACCAATTTAGGTGGTCATGTTTTGGGGGGACCTGAACCTCGAAAACCTGCTAATGTTATCTCGATTACTTATTTTGATTTGGCACATCGGAATAAGAATCGAATCTTGGGAGTCAATCTCACACGTGACAGTTCTTCAGACAGATATATTGAACAGAGCATTTTGTGCTAATAGTAATATCAAGTTGAAGAAAGTTGTCTTGAATGAGTTGTGTCGCTTGTTTGGGAAGTTTCTGTTATGACGTATATCTTAAAGAAAAGTTAAAATGATTGGTTTTGGATTCAATTAGATCCCAATCCAGTAGAAACAAAAATGTGTCACACATCGTTATTTTGAGTTCACTCCTGCTAGTCTTAGATAAAAAAAAAAAAAAATACAAAAAAATACAGAGGTTACCAGAATACGACAAATAACGACAATTTGTTTAATCTAAAAAAATCGTTATCAATCCTTTTTTATCGCCTGATCAGACACTGTTAGAAGAGACTGGAATTAAGAGAAATCTTCATTCCAGTTTACATTCGTCTCATTATTATCTAAAAACAAAATTTAAGCATTATGCCAGCGAAATTACAATCAAATATAATGCAATTCAACGAAAATACGTCAAGTCAACTTGAAAGTTCACTACAACAATAAGTTTTTGAAAAGGAAGTTGTTTACTCCCTCTACATCTGTGAAGGTTCTCATCAAAGTCTGTTCAGCAACTGATTGAGGGTACATGCGTGTGGTGCTTCTAACAGTGGACGCATACTGTGTGCTCTTAAAAAGGTACAAATGATATAATTATACAAGTGCTGTAAAAGTGAAAGTTCCCATCGTGTAGTTGTCAGTAAACCTGTGGAAACGTAATCAAGTCCGATTATCACACCCAACTTAACAAGCGTCTCAAGGCACTCTTTTTTAAACGACATGTACACACATCTGTCTTTGAAGCATTATGAAGTCAAGATGTGCGAGAAATATTGAATAATGGTTTTGAGGGGCTTCTGATTAGTGCAGTAAATGGAATAACTCAGTTACTACGCGAGCATGCGCGCGCACGTGAGAGTTCATCATTCCATGCACAGCCACAGGCCTGCTATAATCATGACGACACAACCCCTTTAATAATAATAATAATAATAACAAGAAGCAAGTCCTTGACATCGTGTCCAATACCCGGAAGCCTCTAGCGCTTTACCAAGTTAAAATGTATAATAAACATATACACGGAATTAATACAACCTTACAAGTATAGAAACATACAATAAACAATCAATAATAAAAATTTAAAAAAAGTAGAAAAAAAACATAAGAAAGCCAAATTGATAGATGAGAATTGAATTAAAGGTTAATATTCCGGTACAACGGAGTTGACACAAAAAAGACACAAAAATCTAAAAGGCTCACAATTTCACAATCCAATTGACTTTGAAATCACGGGAAAGCAGCATATATTTACAATGCATGCAACAATGCAAGACATTTCACTAAATAGTTGGGTTATTAAAAAGACAAGTCTTGAGTTGACGTTTGAAACCGTTCAGAGAGTCAGCATTGCGTATGACAAGAGGGATGGAATTGCACAATGTGGGAGCTGAAACTGAGAAAGCGCGCTTGCCATTATAAGAAGTTACCACCTTGGGAGTAGAGGAAGTGTGAAGGAAATCTTGTGAAGCTGAACGAAGTGTGCGAAGAGGAGTGCCGAAGAGGAGTGCCGAAGAGGAGTGCCGAAGAGGAGTGTGCCGAAGAGGAGTTGCGTTCGCGTTCTTATCGGGCTCCAAATACTTTTTTCTCAGACGGAATCTTTTCTCTGGAGGATTGGCTCAGTAAGCTTTGAGATTGATACAATTGTTGTTTCGATAAACATCAGTCTTTACTTCTTGCTGCATGATTTCACCCTTAATTTCATTTCTGTGTGTTTGACTGAGTTACGTTGCATCTTCCAATGGTACCAATTGACTCCCAGTAAACTCAGCATTCCTTCATCGAGGTATTCCCCGTTTAAATTGGCGTACTGGCAATTATTGTACCACCAAGCCCCGTGGTACCTCAAGGCACAGTTGAAGGACAAATTTTCATCGTTGTCCATGTCTTTGGTTGTGAAGGCTTGATTATTGTGGTAGCTCAGCGAATCACCTGTTTATGAGAAAAAAGAAAAGAAAAATCCATTCTATCAGTCGGTCAAAGAGCGAAAGAGAAAGGTGAACAAGATCTGATTGAGGGAAAAGAAAAACACGAATTTATGTATTTTTTGATTCCAGATTGTTTTTGTCAAACTTCTTGTGCTTTCTGAGTCCTGAGAAAACAATCCATGGGCGACTCGGGTTGGATTCGAACCACGGTTTCCGCATTTTATAGCAGGTGTCCTACAGCTAGACTGCCAACTAGTCTGTTTTTATTACTGTTATTATTTCTTTTACTCTACTTTTCAAAAATACAAAAAGAATTCCCCTGCACAACATGAAATAGAAAAGGACAAAGGCAAAATGTGGATAGGGCCTGGCTGAGGAGGAAGTTATGTTTCCTTTAACCACGTGTTTCATCCTGCCCGTAAAAACGAACAATCATTACAAGCTAATTAACAAAAATAATTAAATAAAAAGGTAAATCAATAAATTGATAAATGTTGCCATTAAAAAGGAATGGAGTTCGAGACATGGAACTGACAAGTTTAAAAATTTTGAAGTATTGAAAAATAGCGCCCTCTACCAATTGTTTTCTTACCTGCCGTTCCTGAATAATTCCCCACAGTCAGCCTGTAGTTGTCACTCCCATCGGCGATGCTGAACGAGTCATAGTCGGCATACGCTGTTTCGTTTTCAAAATCTGAGAGATCCACGCGGAGTTCGTACTCGCCCTGAGCGGTCAGACGGTGCAAGTTGTCGTTACCGAGCCAAAACTCTCCCTCTAGATCCCCAAAGCCCCGGCTGTAGTTGGCAAAGTTTCGGTAAAAGTCAACTGAGCCGTCCTGCCTTCGCTGGAACACCTATCAAAATAATTATGTTTAATGGCAAGGATAACTTGACTTGAAATTACTACACCTCCCCCCCCCCCCATAAAAAAACCTAAAGCAAAAAAACAAAAACAAAACAAAACAAAACAAAAACACCAATGTCATGTTATGAAATGTGTATAACCTTTTAAAACATGATAATTTTTTCCTTGGTGCGATACATCAATGAAGAAGTAAATTACTGTAATGTGAAGTTTTAGTCTAAATGTTGTAAACAAACCTTCTTGTGCGCAATGATTGTTCCTTTCTAGTTTGTACGTCCATCATTATTTAAATTTATTAAAACTTTATTTGTACTTTTAACTAAGGGAATGGAATTGCGAAGATTTCGTTTGGCTAATTATTAAAGATCAAAATGATTAAAATTCTTACCGTCCATCCTCCACCATCTGTCTCCATATCACAATACACATGGATAGGCCAACCGGAGTCCTTGGGTTGGATCTTGTAGACTCCACTCTCCGTCTTTCCTCTCTGAAGAACCTCTGAACAATCCTTGGGAGACGCTCCTAAATGTCAAAACAATGCAAAAACCACAGGATAACAACAAAACAAAACACCAACAACTTTTAGCGTTGGATTGGTAATTTTCATTAATCAAACTCTTTTGATTTTTTATTTTTGTTTTGTTTTTAATTTCATTTAAAAAGTCGCATTACACTTATGGTGATCCCCATGCTGCCGCTTCCCAGGTTATATCCATAGAACCAGCTCTACGGTTGTATCTTCTAATGGGGGTGTGATCCCTGATAGACTGGTTCCCTGTCCCTACATCGTTCTCTTCTGACTGTGTATGGGAGACAGGTAGTTACTACCGATATGGCGTTTTTGATAGGCCCTTGATTGCGCGGACGCGGTAATAATTGTCTAGCTTTAGAGATGACGTTGGCTATGCTCGTGACGTGTTCATGTTGTTGTTTGACACTAGCACACGTGTGTACCGTGACCCTTCACCCAGATATAATGAACCGTAATGAACCAACCTTCAACATCAAAATTCAAGCTAACTTTAGAAGAACATCTTGAATGACGATAGTCTGCACGATGGGAGATTCTGAGATTCTGGGTCCACCATGTTTTTGTAAAGGCCGCATTGCATTATGGGATTACGTAGACCTATATTATGCTAATTCTAATTAGCATATACCTGGCATAATTCTGCCCGGTGTATGCTAATTTTCATTACCCGCTACCGGTCCCTATAATTCAGTCAGAACGAAAACCATGTAGGGACCGGGAACGAGTCTTGATCCTGGCTACACAGCACTATCCGGTTGAATGGCTTCTGACTGGTACCCCGAGCATAACATTAGGGCTGGATAGCCCAGTTGATAAAGAGTGTTGGTACGTAGCCTCTTGCCGGTGATCGTAGGTTCAAACAGCTCCAGTCAATTTTTCTTTGTTCACCAAAAAAATAATTTAAATTATTCTACACAAACCCTCATACACGATTTTCCACCTTTGGCATGCAATGACATTAACAGGGGATAACAGGGCATATCTTACCTCGAGTAGCATTAAGGATCCTAACGATTCCTAACACTGCTACTTCAAACTGCTGCAGTTGGTGTTTAATGTCTCCAAAACCAGAAGCAACTGTGTCTTGATTTTTCTTGACTACTTCCTCCAGCTCTACAAGCCGTTGCTTCACGTCTAGTAGCTCTGAGCTAACCTTTTCTTGATGAACCGCGAAGCTGCAGTTTGCTCCGGAGTCGATCTGGTCAGAGCGTCTGCAAACGGGTGGGTTGATGGTGACTCTCGGCCGGCACACGCACCTTTCAAAATCTCCGTCTTCACGATCAGTGTAAATATTGGTGGGGCTTAGGAATTGACCACTCGACTCAAAAGACTGGGAACTTGCCCTCAAAATAAGCACAGCAAGCAAGACGAAAATGCACGCCATGTTGATATTAAATTGCTAAATTCTCAAAGTAATGGACAGAACTTTTGGTCTAATCTTGTGCACTTCTGTTGATTCGAAACTAATTATCACATATACAGACTTTCCACTTGTCTTATAAACAGAAGTATTTGTGACCGGATGAAGGATTTCCTGAAAGTGATTGTGATAGCGGGGAGGGTCCGTCTGGCGAGACACATGCTATTGTAGATATTTCCTTAAAAGACATTTTGTTTCGTTGGTTTTTGGACTTCATCCCAAGCTTCAAGAAATAATTATGAGGAAATGGTAATTCTTTTGCTTTTGGAACGATGGATCCATTCCAATTCTCTGGAGTTGAAGAATCTGTTTATTTACTTACACCATTTGTGTAATTTCCCAAGATTAGGGATTGTAGATCTAAATTGGCAAAGAGTGTAAAATACACCCCTTTCTGTTTTCATGACGCATTTTATCATAAAAAGCTCTTCATGATATATGTATAATGATATGTGTCATGCATCATTTACATATTCTGGTTTTCAAAGTACATAAATATTAAATTAAATGTATGGTGAATTATTGTTCTTTGGAAGAAAAAATACGGCCCATTCTCTTGTTTTCAATAAATATAAAATTCTACCAATTTAGTTCGTCATGTTTTCTCGGAACCTCCAGTGGCGTAACTAAGGGGAGAGGGCACGTGCCCCCCAACTGATGTCCATGACCTCCAAATGCCCCTCCCCATTTGAAATCTGGACTTTTGATATCAAAAAGTACCAGAATAAAATATTACATTTCATACGTTTTTATGCAGTAATAGTTTTAATTTCCACGCAGACAATGTATGTTATTTAACCTGCACATCAGATTTTTTTTATAAAAATTATAAACGGCTAAGAGCACCAAACGGGACTTGTTTAAGAAAAATACAAACGGAAAATACAGTTTTAATCGGCCAAAAGTGCCCCCCCCCCCGAAAAAATGGTGCATCCCATGAGCCCCCTGACATTTTATCCTAGTTACGCCGCCTGGAACCTCGAAAACCTGCTTAATGTTTTCTCGATCACTTATTTTGATTTGGCACATCGGAATAAGAACCGAATCTTGGGGGTCAATCTCACACGTGACAATTCTTCACACAGATATATTGAACAGAGCCTTTATTTTTTACTGATATCAAGTTGAGGATTGTTTTATTATTTCTGTATAACCATCAAATCCTGTCTTTAAGAAGTTGTAAATCGTTTGTTCGGGAAGTAACTGTTATGACGTATAATCAGTCATTCATTTATAAAAAAAACTACAGAATTAAAAAATTGCGGCATCAGCCGAATTGCAAGTAAATTTACAATATAAATCTAACAAAACGTAATTGAATAAAAACAAAGAATAAAAAAAAAGAAAGAAAAAAAACTTACACAAACAGAGCTACTTAAGTGGCACAAGGAATTTAGTTTTGATAAACTTAAAAGTTAAGCGAGGTACAAACAAATAATAAAAAAACATTACAGTGAGAGAGATATGCATATTAAAAAGGAGCAAAAATTCCATTACTATTAAAATTAAAATTACGAACAATGTATGGGAATGCACTGATTTTCATTGTTCCAGTTTTACAACGAAACTTCGGAATTTGTGTATGGATTCAATAAAGATAATCTGTATTTGGTAGAGCGTTGGTACGTATAGCCGATGGTCGCCGGTTCATATCCCGCTACAGTTAATTTTCTTTGTTCACCCCAAAATTTACCCACAATCACTTTCCCTTGTTGTTTATTGCTTGATATTTAGAATAAGGTTACCAGACAAATGACCATGTCACATGTACCATCTATGACTGGTATCCTGTTCATTTTTGCTTAGCAGAACATTCTTAAATAAATATTTTGAAATTGAGCCCGTCAGCTGGTGAAGAGCCAAATGTAAGCCTTTGCCAAAATATCAAAGAAGGAAACATGTTTTCAGAGGTTACATTTTGTACAGTAGACAGTTTAATGGTGCGCATACTCTGGAATATATCAAAAGAAGACCAACATCGTTAGATCTTCAATGGTTTATCAGTTTTCTCTTACCTAAGATTAATTTATTAATTTATTTTAAAGGTTTGGTCTATCCAGATTAAATTATCAAACTTACCGAGCTATACTTCTTGTGTGTTTAACAAATCACCCGATTACTGCTGCTTAAATTGGAACAATTCAAAGTAAACAAAAACCTCCTTATCAAGATAACAAATACATTGAATTTTATGTGTTATAATGAGATTTGGAATTGATAACATACCCTCCTGAGTTATTTACTAATTGAAAAACAAGTTAATTTGTAGGAATATTCCCAAAATCAACCAAACAAATTGTAAAATATAATGAGATGCATGGAACGATGAGTTACAGTTATTTATAGTTGCTCCATTGAAGTGATTTAGCACATAATTTGTTCTGAATGACAGTATTCTGATAATATACTTTACTACTGCAAATAAAAAAATGTAACAGATCGAAAAAAAAAAACTTAATGGGATCTAGATGTAAGGCCAATCAGTATTTTAGGCTTATCGGTATCTCTTACATTGGACTATAAGGATAATAACAGTAGTGTGTCTTATCAAAAGCCGGTGATTGCGTCTTATCAAGTGTCAGTGATTGCGTCTTGTCAAGGGCCGGCGGTTGCGTCTTTTTAAGCCAAAATGTCACAAAGTCCATATTGATAGAAACAGTTTACCAGGAGATATTTCTTCATATTGATAGAAACAGGTTACCAGCAAACATGTCATGTAGTTCAAATTGATACTGGAAACAGGTTACCAACCAATAAATTTGTATAGTTGACATTCACGGAAACAGGTTACGAGCCATGTCATATAGTTCACATTGATAGAAACAGGTTACCAGCCAATATGTTATATAGTTCACATTGACATCAAAGATTACCAGCCAATATGTCACATTTTTCAAATTGGTAAAAACAGGTTACCAGCCAATGTGTTATATAGTTCACATTGACATCAAAGATTACCAGCCAATATGTCACATTTTTCAAATTGGTAAAAACAGGTTACCAGCCAATATGTTATATAGTTCACATTGACATCAAAGATTACCAGCTAATATGTCACATATTTTAAATTGATAGAAACAGGTTACCAGCCAATATGTTATATAGTTCACATTGACATCAACGATTACCAGCCAATATGTAACATATTTTAAATTGATAGAAACAGGTTACCAGCCAATATGTTATACAGTTTAAATTGACATCAACGATTACCAGCCAATATGTGACATATTTTAAATTGATAGAAACAGGTTACCAGCCAATATGTTATATAGTTCACATTGACATCAAAGATTACCAGCCAATATGTCACATATTTTAAATTGATAGAAACAGGTTACCAGCCAATATGTTATATAGTTCACATTGACATCAACGATTACCAGCCAATATGTCACATATTTTAAATTGATAGAAACAGGTTACCAGCCAATATCATATATAGTTCACATTGACATCAACGATTACCAGCCAATATGTCACATATTTAAAATTGATAGAAACAGGTTACCAGCCAATATGTTATACAGTTCACATTGACATCAAATAGATATGAACAGGTTCACCAGCCAACTATGTTATATAGTTCACATCGATAGAAACATGGTGCTCGTATATGGAACCCCACGAATGAAGTTACATTAATCTCAATGTGTTCGATTAAAGACTTTTTTATAGGAAACATAAGCTGGCTTTGGAATTCATTTGCTCGAAACATTTATGTGGAAAGCTTTTTTACACGAAACAAATTTATCTTTCAGCAGACAGTTTACAAGGAATCATTTTTTGACATTTTAAGTTGTGGAGCTGAGTTATAGATGGGTTAGAGTTGAATAAATTGTTGGAATAGATACTTCTATCAAAGAAAAAAAGAGAGATACGTTTTACGATATTTCAACACAATTCACTCAATCCATATTTCACGTGTTGGTCACACTCGTCATTAAAGTCCGCATGGAAATTAGTTAAAAATAAATTGTACTTTTATCAACTTGTGGACACAAGCTCAATTATATAAGTATAAGCAAACATGTTAACTTTTTAATTCGCATGTTAACGTTTCATGCACATACAGTTTTCTGGACATGTCCCGATGGCCAAACTATTTCATTCTGAATTTCATCTCAGAAGTTTTGAGCGATTGATAACTTCGCCTCCAATGCCCAAATAAGAGTCCTTGTGATTTCGGCTCTCCTTCACCGAGGAGGTAATTCCCGTTTAAATTGGCGTTGAGGCAGCTGCTGTACCACCAAGCCCCGTGGTGCCTCACGGCACAGTTTACAGAGGGATTTTCATCGTTGTCCACGTCTTTGGTTGTGAAAGCTTGAGTATTGTGGTAGCTCAGCGAATCCCCTGTTCATGAGAGAAAAAAAATATATACTTGTTCGATCTTACTGGCGGTGAAAGAGCGAAAGATAAAGGTGGATAAGATATGTTTGTGAATCACCCCTCTAAAAAACAAAACAAAAAACAAAAACACGAATTGTTTTCAACTAAAGATGATTGTTGAAAAGCTTCTTGCGGTTACCGAATTTCGCATAGAAAGCGTTCCACATGCAACTTGGGTTGGATTCGAACCAGGGTATTCCCGCATCTATCACATGTCCTAACCAGTAGACTAAACAAAAATGGAGTTGGATTTCTGTAGTTGAAATATTTGCACATTTTTAATTACTGGCAGCATAACAATTGCACCCATATAAAGTGTTTTCTTACCAGCCGTTCCTGAATAATTCCCCACAGTCAGCCTGTAGTTGTCACTCCCATCGGCGATGCTGAACGAGTCATAGACGGCATACGCGGTATCATCTATGGAATCCGAGAGATCCACGCGGAGTTCGTACTCGCCCTGAGTGGTCAGACGGTGCAAGTTGTCGTTACCGAGCCAAAACTCTCCCTCTAGATCCCCAAAGCCCCGGCTGTAGTTGGCAAAGTTTCGGTAGAAGTCCACTGAGCCGTCCTGCCTTCGCTGAAACACCTATCAAAATGTGTTAATCCAATTTTAATGATAAGCATAAGTTGACTTGAAAAAAAAAAAGAAAAACATTATGGCACGGAGGGGGCTTTCGTACCCAAGCAATAACATGTTTTGAAATGTGTAACCTTTTAAAAGATGAAATTTCTTGATTTAAAGCAAGACGAAAATGCACGCCATGTTGATATGAAACGAACCAATTCTCAAACTAATGCACACAACGTCTGGTGTACTCTTCTGCCTTCTGATGGTTCGAAACTAATTATTACATATACAGACTTTCCACTTGTCTTATAAACAGAAGTACTTGTGACCGGATGAAGGATTTCCTGAAAGTGATTGTGATAGCGGGGAGGGTATGTTTGGCGAGACACATGGCATTTTTGTTTCGTTGGTTTTTGGACTTCATCCCAAGCTTCAAGAAATAATTATGAGGAAATGGTAATTCTTTTGCTTTTGTAATGATGGATCCATTCAAATTCTCTGGAGTTGAAGAATCTGTTTATTTGCTTACACCATTTGTGTAATTTACCAAGATTAGGGATTGTAGATCTAGATTTGTAAAGAGTATAAAATACACCCCTTTCTGTTTTCATGACGCATTTTATCATAAAAAGCTCTTCATGATATATGTATAATTATATGCGTCATGCATCATTTACATATTCTGGTTTTCAAACATAGATATTAAATTAAATGTATGGTGACTTATTGTTCTTTGGAAGAAAAAACGGCCCATTCTCTTATTTTCAATAAATACAAAATTCTACCAATTTTGCTCGTTATGTTTCTTGGAACCTCCAGTGGCATAACTAAGTGGGGGGGGGGGGGGGCACGTGCCACCCAACTGATGTCCGTGACCCCCAAGTGACCCCCATTTGAAATCTGGACTTTTGAGATTAAAAATTACCAGAATAAAATATTACGTTTTATACGTTTTTATGCAGCAATAGTTTTTATTTCCACGCAGACAATGTATGTTCTTTAACCTAAACATCAGATTATTTTGTAATAATTATAAACGGCATAGAGCACTAAACGGGTCTTGTTTAGGAAAAATACAAACGGAAAGTATAGTTTTAATTGGCCTAAGTGCCCCCCCCCCCGTAAAAAATGGTGCACCCCCATGAGCCCCCTGACATTTTACCCTAGTTACGCCGCCTGGAACCTCGAAAACCTTCTAATGTTATCTCGATTACTTATTTTGATTTGGCACATCGGAATAAGAATCGAATCTTGGGGGACAATCTCACACGTGACAGTTCTTCAGATATATCGAACAGAGCATTTTGTGCTAATATCAAGTTGTAGAAAGTTGTCTTGAATGGGTTGTGTCGCTTGTTTGGAAAGTTTCTGTTATGACGTATATCTTAAAGAAAAGTTAAAATGATTGGTTTTGGATTCAATTAGATCCCAATCCAGTAGAAACACAGTGTTTCAAACATCATTATTTCGAAAGAGTTCACTCCTGCTAGTTTTAGATGAAATAAAAAAAAAAAAAAAAAAAAAAAAAAAAAAAAACGCAAAAAAAAGAAACAAAAAAAACCTGCTTAAGTTACCGAGGTTACCAGAATGCGACAAATAATTACATTTTTTTTTTCGTATCTACAAATGTTTATCAATCTTTTTTTAATGCCTGATTAGACACTGTTAGAATAGAAGAGACTGGAATTAGGAGAAATCTTCTGAACAATTTAATAAGATTCTTTTCTAAATATTATTCAGTTATATTTTCCAAATCATGTAAAGATGAAGAAGCTTCTATATTGTTTCTACTGTACAGCAGCCAACAGCCATAGCCGTAGCCAAAGCTGTTTAATTAAATGACTGGGACGTATCCTAACATTATCCATGACCTAATGTGACTCTTCACGTTCGAGTCTGGCGCATACGCCTCAAGTTTACTGCAAGGTTACAAAAGGGCGCCCTCTAAAATTAAAGGCCCACGCCCCCAATGTATGAAATCTCAGAATTTGACTTACAATAATTATAGTGTTCTAATGTACAGGATGCGGGGAAAAGACGTTTGTCGCATTTATACCTTTTTGTTTCTACTTCTTTAGGAATTGTTCCATCTTTTTCTCTGAAATTGAACAAGACATGAGGCATACATACATGAAATTGATACTTTATTGATAATTCTCATGCATTAAACACTGCTTATGATAAACAAATAATGAACGGTTATGGATGGATTTACAAATTCGGTGAAGCTATTCATAGAAAAGTGTCTAAACCAGACATTAAATCACACACTGAGTAATAGTTACATGCTTTAAAGTTCAGTTTATGACGTGGTTGAGATAATGTGAGAAAAAAAAGCATTTTCACTGTCAGTGTTGATAAAATAAATATTTTACAATTATTGTAAAATATTTAATTTTTGGTTTTCCCGTCCAATTTCAGCAAAAACATTATTTAATTTCATTAACACGCATGCAAATTCACGCAGTTTTCCCTAAACCTATTAACCTATAGGTCAGCTCAATATTGCATTCAATTTAGTTTTCGTGCACACGTGAGTTCGTTCTTCTCCTCCAGCTTCGTTTTAGTCTTTCTGTTCGTTTATAAGGCATTTAAGACTACATTTTTACCAATCTTCAGTTGAATTGCTATACTGCCTATACACAGTTGATGAAATTGAATGGTTGACCAGCCTCTTGTGGCTTTCTTTTGCGACATTGAATGATCTTTGCGACCTAATGATTATGAATGATCTTATTGGACAAGTGAATGATAAACTATTGCAATTGAATTACTCCTTTTAAAATGAGCCAGATATTACATTAAATGCGCTTTGAGTTGAAATTCACCGTGAAACCCTATAATATTAAATTATTAATCCATTTCTTAGCCCAGGGTTTATGTCCAAACAGTTAGCACTGGTTGCCATTGAGGCTCTGTGTATGTTATACATTACTGCATACTAATTATATTATTTACTTCATGCATAATTTACTTAAAACAACCTCCGTACAATAAAACAACTTTACCTCGTTAATCAACCTGCTGGTTTGAATGCATGTGAAGAATTATGTGTTGTATTATGGGGCACTGCACTGAAAAACAAATCAGTGAGAAACGATTCATTTTCATAACTTATAATTCTTGCACTTTTTAGGTATAGTGATCGAGCTAGAAACGAACTCCGGTTTTTATCTTAGATGTCATTCATAATACTTGCGTAACTACTGATTGATTCTGAGTATTTACCTATCCATGACATTATTCATTTCATTCAACATTCGAATTAGTATCATAATTCATTTTTGTTAATTATGCAGCGACATTACAACTTAAAATAATCCTGCTCAACGACGAAATAATAAACTTTAGTGTTTTGGCACATATATTATTGAGTTTTTGAAGAGTACCATTATTTATTTGAATGTTTTTCAATTTTTTTTTCAACAAACCTCTTGAAATGTCATCCAATAATGAGTTCTTGTATATTGCTTTAAAAACGGGCATCGAAACGCGCTGATTATTTGTACAAAATAAATGCAGAACGAGACCCATTTAGACACCTTGCAAAACATTGTTTATGCTTAATCGTGATTTTGTATACACATTACTCCAGCAGTGGCGTAAATTTGTTGTGAAAAGTCTGGGGGGGGGGGTGGTGGTAATGGAAAGAAAAAGAATAATGCTGAGATCACGACAAAATGGGGCTGGGGAAGGTTACACGTAAGTTCACAGCAGATGTTCGGTTGCATTATGGATGCCCTCTGTGTTGTTATTTTTCTACGTAGTTTGTTAAAATAATTACTATTTGTTTTTTTTTGTATAGTACACTGCACATTCATTACGGATTGTCAAGTAACCTATACCAACCTCAATATGTCACAGCGGTGCTGTTTGGTTCCGTAACGTTCGTGTAAATGACCGTCGACTCACTGCTTGCACGTACAGGTGGGCGTGTACGGACGGGAGTGTACAGACGTGGTGTTGTCTTGATAGGGATTTGTAGAAATGATTTATTCATTTACTAAGCTAGCGGGTGCTTTTTCAGTGAAAACCACAAATTGTTCAAGGACTGAAAATCAGGGGGGGATCCTATGGACCGTCCCTCCCTGGACAAAAATGGGGGGGGGGGGGGGAATATAGCCCCCATCCCCCTGGTACTTACGCCCATGTAATCCAGATTCTGCTAATTTCGGTTAAATTGTGCGTTTGGGGGGTGGGATGTTCTCGCTTTTACCAGTTTTTCAGTCTGAAATTTCAGGACATTATTGCCAGAACACAGGCAAATCTTTTTTTTTTGAGTAATAACATTACTAGGCCATAAAAGGTCTTTAGAAAAGATACAATAAACTGCATCCTCTACTTTTGAGTGAATTTACCTCCCCCCCGAAAAAAAACAATAAAAAAAACAAAACAAAACAAAAAAAAAAACGTAAAAGTTTCGTCACTTTGCAATTGCCAGTAAAAACAAACAACAAGCGGAAGGTATCCGGGCTCCAAACACTTTTTCTTAGACGGAAATATTTCTCTTGAGATTTGGTTTTGGTATGATCTTTATTATCGTAACCTTTGAGATCGATATTGAAATCATCCATAGTTACCAATCCTCACCCTTGTCTATGAGATTTCGATCTTAACTTCATGTCTGTATATAAGAGTGAGGAAGAACCTTCCTTCCAGTCATACCAAGAGACTTTCTCTAAATTCGACCTTGCTAAGTATTTCCCATTTAAATTGATGACGTTTGAGTCCCGGTACCAAAATGCCCCGCGGTACAACACGGCACAGTTTTTGGAGGTATATTCATCGTTGTCCCTGTCTTTGGTTGTGAATTCTTGGTTATTGTGGTAGCTCAGCGAATCACCTGTTGGGAGAAAAAATGAAAAACATTTTCACTAATTGTTCATTATATCTGACAGTCAAAGAGCGAAAGAGAAAGGCGGATATAACTGGTTTTAGAAACAAACAAAAAAAAACACATTTTTTTTTACACGATTTTACTGTAAAGCTTATTGTACTTTCTGAGTCCTGCTAAAAAAGAGTCCGTAGGCGACTCGGGTTGGAGTCGAACCACGGTTTACAGCATTCTATAACAGGTGTCCTACCAGCTAGACCACCATGCCAACTAGCTTCGTTTTATTATTGTCATTATTTAGTTTACTCCATGTCTCAAAAATACAAAATGTATTCCCCTACACAAGATAACATAGACAAGGACAGAGGCAAAATTTAGAGACGGCCTGGCTGAGGAGGAATTTAATGTTTCCTTTAACCAAATGGTTCAACCTGCCCGTAAAAGCTGATAAAAAAAATATAATAAAAAAAATAAATAAATAAATAAAAAACAATAATAATAATAATAATCGACAAGTTTAATTAAACATTTTGAAATATTGAAAGCTAACCAATCACGCCCTCTATCAAGTGTTTTCTTACCTGCGGTTCCTGAGTAATTCCCCACAGTCAGCCTGTAGTTGTCACTCCCATCGGCGATGCTGAACGAGTCATAGACGGCATACGCGCTATCATCTATGGAATCCGAGAGATCCACGCGGAGTTCGTACTCGCCCTGAGCGGTCAGACGGTGCAAGTTGTCGTTACCGAGCCAAAACTCTCCCTCTAGATCCCCAAAGCCCCAGCTGTAGTTGGCAAAGTTTCGGTAGAAGTCAACTGAGCCGTCCTGCCTTCGCTGAAACACCTATCAAAATATGTTAACCCAGTTTTAATGAACAATATACGTAATTTGATTAAAAAAAGAATGAAAAAAAAGAGAGAAAAAAGTATTGCACTGAGGGCTTTTGTTCTCAAGCAATATCATGCTTTGAAATGTGTAGCCTTTCAATGTTGATATTGTTGAACGGAATAACTTACTTTTCATGTGTTTATGAACAATAAACTGTAGAAGTAAGTTACTTTAAAACTGTGAAGTTAAGTCTTAGTGATGTGAAAAAAAGCTTGTTTTGCAAAATGATTTGTTCAAATCTATTTTGTTCGTCCATCAATCAATATTGAGAACTTCTTAAAGTGGTTTTTGTTGATAACATATTTCAGGGAATGGAATTGCAAAATTTCGTTTGGCTAATTGTTAAAGATCAAAATGATTAAAATTCTTACCGTCCATCCTCCACCATCAGTCTCCATATCACAATACACATGGATAGGCCAACCGGAGTCCTTGGGTTGGATCTTGTAGACTCCACTCTCCGTCATTCCCCACCCAAGAACCTCTGAACAATCCTTGGGAACAGAATCTGAATGTCAAACCAATGCAAAACAAAAACATTTTAAGAGTGTGCATTTAGAGGAGTGGTAGTTTCCGTTAATCGATCTGTTTTTTCTGAAGGTTCAAAGTTATTTACACTAACCCTCATTATATCCTTTCAATTTTAATTGAGGTGTAATGACATGGGACAAGTATCATAATAAATGTCTTACTCTGGAGGATTCTAAAGATGCCTGACACTGCAACTTGAAGCTGCTCCAGTTGATGTTTCACTTCTCCAAGATCAGAGGAGACTGTTTCTTGATTCTTCTCCACTACTTCCTTCAGCTGACTAGCTTGTCGTCTTGCATCTTCAAGTTGGTGTGTTGCGTTTCTTAGCTCGGATGAGACCACTGCTTGATTCTTCTCCACTACTTCCTTCAGCTCACTAGCTTGTCGTCTTGCGTCTTCAAGTTGGTGTGTTGCGTTTCTTAGCTCGGATGAGACCACTGCTTGATTCTTCTCCACTACTTCCTTCAGCTGACTAGCTTGTCGTCTTGCGTCTTCCAGCTGGTGTGTTGCGTTTCTTAGCTCGGATGAGACCACTGCTTGATTCTTCTCCACTACTTCCTTCAGCTCACTAGCTTGTCGTCTTGCATCTTCAAGTTGGTGTGTTGCGTTTCTTAGCTCGGATGAGACCACTGCTTGATTCTTCTCCACTACTTCCTTCAGCTCACTAGCTTGTCGTCTTGCGTCTTCAAGTTGGTGTGTTGCGTTTCTTAGCTCGGATGAGACCACTGCTTGATTCTTCTCCACTACTTCCTTCAGCTGACTAGCTTGTCGTCTTGCGTCTTCCAGCTGGTGTGTTGCGTTTCTTAGCTCGGATGAGACCACTGCTTGATTCTTCTCCACTACTTCCTTCAGCTCACTAGCTTGTCGTCTTGCGTCTTTAAGTTGGTGTGTTGCGTTTATTAGCTCGGATGAGACCACTGCTTGATTCTTCTCTACTACTTCCTTCAGCTCACTAGCTTGTCGTCTTGCGTCTTCAAGTTGGTGTGTTGCGTTTCTTAGCTCGGATGAGACCACTGCTTGATTCTTCTCCACTACTTCCTTCAGCTCACTAGCTTGTCGTCTTGCGTCTTTAAGTTGGTGTGTTGCGTTTATTAGCTCGGATGAGACCACTGCTTGATTCTTCTCTACTACTTCCTTCAGCTCACTAGCTTGTCGTCTTGCGTCTTCAAGTTGGTGTGTTGCGTTTCTTAGCTCGGATGAGACCACTGCTTGATTCTTTTCCACTACTCCCTTCAGCTCACTAGCTTGTCGTCTTGCGTCCTCCAGCTGCTGTGTTGTCTTTCTTCCATGATAGGAAACAGCTCGCTGTAGCTTATTAAGTTGATGCTTCACGTCTCGCAGCTCTGAGCTAACCTTTTCTTGATGAACCGCGGAGCTGCAGTTTGCTCCGGAGTCGATCTGGTCAGAGCGTCTGCAAACGGGTGGGTTGATGGTGACTCTCGGCCGGCACACGCACCTTTCAAAATCCCTGTCTTCACGATCAATGTCAATAATGGTGGAGCTTAGGATTTGACCACTCGACTCAAAATACTGGGAACTTGCCCTCAAAATGAGCACAACAAGCAAGAATAAAATGCAGGCCATGTTGATATTAAATTGCTAAATTCTCAAAGTAATGGACAGAACATCTAGTCTAATCTTGTGCACTTCTGTTGATTCGATACTAATTATCACATATACAGACTTTCTAATTGTCTTATAAATAAAAATATCGGTCCCCGGATGAAGGATTTCCTGAGAGGGTTCGGCGATGGGGGAGGTTATTTCCTTAAAGGACATTTTGTTTCGTTGGTTTTTGGAGTTCATCCCAAGCTTCAAAAAATTATCATGAGGAAATGGTATATCATTTGCTTTTGGAGTGATGCGTGCATTCAAAATCTCTGGAGTTGTAGAATATTGTTTAACTACTTATTCCATTTTTGTAGTTTCCAAGCATTGGCTAAACTAAGGGGTGGGGTGGGGGCCTCACCCCTTGTTCACCCCTAAAGTTTTACCCTTGTTTCGTCGCTGTTTCCAAGATTAGGGATGTAGATCTAGATCTGCAAAGAGTGTAATATACACATTTTTCTGTTTTCAGGACGCTTATCATAAAAAAACTCATTGTGATATGCGTCCTTCTTGATTTACATTTTCTAGTTTTCAAACATAGATCTTAAATTAAAGGTATGATGAATTCCTGTTCTTTGGAAGAGGAAATACAAAATGCAACCAATTTAGGTGGTCATGTTTTGGGGGGACCTGAACCTCGAAAACCTGCTAATGTTATCTCGATTACTTATTTTGATTTGGCACATCGGAATAAGAATCGAATCTTGGGAGTCAATCTCACACGTGACAGTTCTTCAGACAGATATATTGAACAGAGCATTTTGTGCTAATAGTAATATCAAGTTGAAGAAAGTTGTCTTGAATGAGTTGTATCGCTTGTTTGGGAAGTTTCTGTTATGACGTATATCTTAAAGAAAAGTTAAAATGATTGGTTTTGGATTCAATTAGATCCCAATCCAGTAGAAACAAAAATGTGTCACACATCGTTATTTTGAGTTCACTCCTGCTAGTCTTAGATAAAAAAAAAAATACAAAAAAATACAGAGGTTACCAGAATACGACAAATAACGAAATTATTTTAATCTAAAAATCGTTATCAATCCTTTTTTATCGCCTGATCAGACACTGTTAGAAGAGACTGGAATTAAGAGAAATCTTCATTCCAGTTTACATTCGTCTCATTATTATCTAAAAACATAAGCATTATGCCAGCGAAATTACAATCAAATACAATGCAATTCAACGAAAATACGTCAAGTCAACTTGAAAGTTCACTACAACAATAAGTTTTTGAAAAGGAAGTTGTTTACTCCCTCTACATCTGTGAAGGTTCTCATCAAAGTCTGTTCAGCAACTGATTGAGGGTACATGCGTGTGCTGCTTCTAACAGTGGACGCATACTGTGTGCTCTTAAAAAGGTACAAATGATATAATTATACAAGTGCTGTGCAAGTAAAAGTTCCCATCGTGTAGTTGTCAGTAAACCTGTGGAAACGTAATCAAGTCCGATTATCACACCCGACTTAACAAGCGTATCAAGGCACTCTTTTTTAAACGACATGTACACACATCTCTCTTTGAAGCATTATCAAGTCAAGATGTGCGAGAAATATTGAATAATGGTTTTGAGGGGCTTCTGATTAGTGCAGTAAATGGAATAACTCAGTTACTATGCGAGCATGCGCGCGCACGTGAGAGTTCATCATTCCATGCACATCCACAGGCCTGCTATAATCATGACGACACAACCCCTTTAATAATAATAATAACAAGAAGCAAGTCCTTGACATCGTGTCCAATACCCGGAAGCCTCTAGCGCTTTACCAAGTTAAAATGTATAATAAACATATACACAGTTAATACAACCTTACAAGTATAGAAACATACAATAAACAATCAATAATAAAAATTAAAAAAAAGTAGAAAAAAACCCATAAGAAAGCCAAATTGATAGATGAGAATTGAATTAAAGGTTAATATTCCGGTACAACGGAGTTGACACAAAAAGACACACAAATCTAAAAGGCTCACAATTTCACAATCCAATTGACTTTGAAATCACGGGAAAGCAGCATATATTTACAATGCATGCAACAATGCAAGACATTTCACTAAATAGTTAAGTTATTAAAAAGACAAGTCTTGAGTTGACGTTTGAAACCGTTCAGAGAGTCAGCATTGCGTATGACAAGAGGGATGGAATTGCACAATGCGGGAGCTGAAACTAAGAAAGCGCGCTTGCCATAATGAGAAGTTGCCACCTTGGGAGTAGAGGAAGTGTGAAGGAAATCTTGTGAAGCTGAACGAAGTGTGAGAAGAGGAGTGCCGAAGAAGAGTGTGCGAAGAGGAGTGCCGAAAAGGAGTGTGCGAAGAGGAGTTGCGTTCGCGTTCCTATCGGGCTCCAAACACTTTTTTCTCAGAAGGAATCTTTTCTCTGGAGGATTGGCTCAGTAAGCTTTAAGATTGATACAATTGTTGTTTCGATAAATATCAGTCTTTACTTCTTGCTGCATGATTTCACCCTTAATTTCATCTCTGTGTGTTTGACTGAGTTACGTTGCATCTTCCAATGGTACCAATTGACTCCCAGTAAACTCAGCATTCCTTCATCGAGGTATTCCCCGTTTAAATTGGCGTACTGGCAATTATTGTACCACCAAGCCCCGTGGTACCTCAAGGCACAGTTGAAGGAGGAATTTTCATCATTGTCCATGTCTTTGGTTGTGAAGGCTTGATTATTGTGGTATCTCAGCGAATCACCTGTTTATAAGAAAAAAGAAAAGAAAAATCCATTCTATCAGTCTGTCAAAGAGCGAAAGAGAAAAGTGAACAAGATCTGATTGAGGGAAAAGAAAAACACGAATTTATGTATTTTTGTGATTCCAGATTGTTTTTGTCAAGCTTCTTGTGCTTTCTGAGTCCTGAGAAAACAGTCCATGGGCGACTCGGGTTGGATTCGAACCACGGTTTTCCGCATTTTATAGCAGGTGTCCTACCAGCGAGAATGCCAACTAGCCTGCTTGTATTTTTGTTATTATTTCTTTTACTCCACTTTTCAAAAATACAAAAAGTATTCCCCTGCACAACATGAAATAGAAAAGGACAAAGGCAAAATGTGGAGAGGGCCTGGCTGAGGAGGAAGTTAATGTTTCCTTTAACCACGTGTTTCATCCTGCCCGTAAAAACGAACAATCATTACAAGCTAATTAACACAAATAATTAAATAAAAAGGTAAATCAATATATTGATAAATGTTGCCATTAAAAAGGAATGGAGTTCGAAACATGGAACTGACAAGTTTAAAAATTTTGAAGTATTGAAAAATAGCGCCCTCTACCAATTGTTTTCTTACCTGCCGTTCCTGAGTAAGCTCCCACAGTTAGCCTGTAGTTGTCACTCCCATCGGCGATGCTGAACGAGTCATAGACGGCATACGCTGTTTCGTTTTCAAAATCTGAGAGATCCACCCGGAGTTCGTACTCGCCCTGAGCGGTCAGACGGTGCAAGTTGTCGTTACCGAGCCAAAACTCTCCCTCTAGATCCCCAAAGCCCCGGCTGTAGTTGGCAAAGTTTCGGTAGAAGTCAACTGAGCCGTCCTGCCTTCGCTGGAACACCTATCAAAATAATTATGTTTAATGGCAAGGATAACTTGACTTGAAATTACTACACCTCCCCCCCCCCATAAAAAAAAACCTAAAGCAAAAAAACAAAAACAAAACAAAACAAAAACACCAATGTCATGTTATGAAATGTGTATAACCTTTTAAAACATGATAATTTTTTCCTTGGTGCGATACATCAATGAAGAAGTAAATTACTGTAATGTGAAGTTTTAGTCTAAATGTTGTAAACAAACCTTCTTGTGCGCAATGATTGTTCCTTTCTAGTTTGTACGTCCATCATTATTTAAATTTATTAAAACTTTATTTGTACTTTTAATTAAGGGAATGGAATTGCGAAGATTTCGTTTGGCTAATTATTAAAGATCAAAATGGTTAAAATTCATACCGTCCATCCTCCACCATCTGTCTCCATATCACAATAAACATAGAAAGGCATACTGCAGTCAGAAGGTTGGATCTTGTAGACTCCACTCTCCGTCTTTCCTCTCTCAAGAACCTCTGAACAATCCTTGGGAGACGCTCCTGAATGTCAAAACAACCACAGGAATAACAACAAAACAACAATAACATTGATATTTGGATTGACAGACCCATCAGTCGATTTTTTTGTGACAAAATTGTTTGATTTAAAAAATCTAGACACAAACCGTCACACACCCTTTTCCACCTTTGGCATGCAATGACATTAACAGAGGATAACAGAGAATGTCCTACCATGAGTTTCATTAAGGATTCTAACGATTCCTAACACTGCTACTTCAAACTGCTGCAGTTGGCGTTTAATGTCATCGAAACCAGAGGATAACAACAAAACAAAACACCAACAATTTTTAGCGTTGGATTGGTAATTTTCATTAATCAAACTCTTTTTATTTTTGATTTTTGTTTTGTTTTTAATTTCATTTAAAAAGTCGCATCACCCTTATGGTGATCCCCATGCTGCCGCTTCCCAGGTTATATCCATAGAACCAGCTCTACGGTTGTATCTTATAATGGGGGTGTGATCCCTGATAGACTGGTTCCCTGTCCCTACATCGTTCTCTTCTGACTGTGTATGGGAGACTGGTAGTTACTACCGATATGGCGTTTTTGATAGGCCCTTGATTGCGCGGACGCAGTAATAATTTTCTAGCTATTGTTCATGTTGTTGTTTGACACTAGCACACGTGTGTACCGTGACCCTTCACCCAGATATAATGAACCATAACGAACCAACCTTCAACATCAAAATTCAAGCTAACTTTAGAAGAACATCTTGAATGACGATAGTCTGCACGATGGGAGATTCTGAGATTCTGGGTCCACCATGTTTTTGTAAAGGCCGCATTGCATTATGGGATTACGTAGACCTATATTATGCTAATTCTATTTAGCATATACCTGGCATAATTCTGCCCGGTGTATGCTAATTTTCATCACCCGCTACCGGTCCCTATAATTCAGTCAGAACGAAAACCATGTAGGGACCGGGAACGAGTCTTGATCCTGGCTACACAGCACTATCCGGTTGAATGGCTTCTGACTGGTACCCCGAGCATAACATTAGGGCTGGATAGCCCAGTTGATAAAGAGTGTTGGTACGTAGCCTCTTGCCGGTGATCGTAGGTTCAAACAGCTCCAGTCAATTTGTCTTTGTTCACCAAAAAAATAATTTAAATTATTCTACACAAACCCTCATACACGATTTTCCACCTTTGGCATGCAATGACATTAACAGGGGATAACAGGGCATATCTTACCTCGAGTAGCATTAAGGATCCTAACGATTCCTAACACTGCTACTTCAAACTGCTGCAGTTGGTGTTTAATGTCTCCAAAACCAGAAGCAACTGTGTCTTGATTTTTCTTGACTACTTCCTCCAGCTCTACAAGCCGTTGCTTCACGTCTCGTAGCTCTGAGCTAACCTTTTCTTGATGAACCGCGAAGCTGCAGTTTGCTCCGGAGTCGATCTGGTCAGAGCGTCTGCAAACGGGTGGGTTGATGGTGACTCTCGGCCGGCACACGCACCTTTCAAAATCTCCGTCTTCACGATCAGTGTAAATATTGGTGGGGCTTAGGAATTGACCACTCGACTCAAAAGACTGGGAACTTGCCCTCAAAATAAGCACAGCAAGCAAGACGAAAATGCACGCCATGTTGATATTAAATTGCTAAATTCTCAAAGTAATGGACAGAACTTTTGGTCTAATCTTGTGCACTTCTGTTGATTCGAAACTAATTATCACATATACAGACTTTCCACTTGTCTTATAAACAGAAGTATTTGTGACCGGATGAAGGATTTCCTGAAAGAGTTTGTGATAGCGGGGAGGGTCCGTCTGGCGAGACACATGCTATTGTAGATATTTCCTTAAAAGACATTTTGTTTCGTTGGTTTTTGGACTTCATCCCAAGCTTCAAGAAATAATTATGAGGAAATGGTAATTCTTTTGCTTTTGTAATGATGGATCCATTCAAATTCTCTGGAGTTGAAGAATCTGTTTATTTACTTACACCATTTGTGTAATTTCCCAAGATTAGGGATTATAGATCTAGATTGGCAAAGAGTGTAAAATACACCCCTTTCTGTTTTCATGACGCATATTATCATAAAAAGCTCTTTATGATATGTGTCATGCATCATTTACATATTCTGGTTTTCAAACATAGATATTAAATTAAATGTATGGTGAATTATTGTTCTTTGAAAAAGAAACCGGCCCATTCTCTTGTTTTCAATAAATACAAAATTCTACCAAATTAGCTCGTCATGTTTCTCGGAACCTCCAGTGGCTTAACTAAGAGAGGGAGGGGCACGTGCCACCCAACTGATGTCCGTGACCCCCATTTGAAATCTGGACTTTTGAGATTAAAAATTACCAGAATAAAATATTACATTTCATACGTTTTTATGTAGTAATAGTTTTTATTTCCACGCAGACAATGTATGTTCTTTAACCTACACACCAGATTATTTTATAATAATTATTAACGGCTAAGAGCACTAAACGGGACTTTTTTTTAAGGAAAAATACAAACGGAAAGTACAGTTTTAATTGGCCAAAAATGACCCCCCATAAAAAAAAATAAATAAATGGTGCAACCCCATGAGCCCCCTGACATTTTACCCTAGTTACGTCGCCTGGAACCTCGAAAACCTGCTTAATGTTTTCTCTATCACTTATTTTGATTTGGCACATCGGAATAAGAACCGAATCTTGGGGGTCAATCTCACACGTGACAATTCTTCACACAGATATATTGAACAGAGCCTTTTTTTTTTACTGATATCAAGTTGAGGATTGTTTTATTATTTCTGTATAACCATCAAATCCTGTCTTTAAGAAGTTGTAAATCGTTTGTTCGGGAAGTAACTGTTATGACGTATATTCAGTCATTCATTTAAAAAAAACTAAAGAATTAAAAAATCGCGGCATCAGCCGAATTGCAAGTAAATTTACAATATAAATCTAAGAAAACGAAATTGAATAAAAAACAAAGAATAAAAAAAAGAAAAAAAAACTTACACAAACAGAACTACTTAAGTGGAGAAGGAATTTAGTTTTTGATAAACTTAAAAGTTAAGCGAGATACAAACAAACAATAAAAACATTACAGTGAGAGAGATGTGCATATTAAAAAAAGGAGCAAAAATTCCATTACTATTAAAATCAAAATTACGAACAATGTATGGGAATGCACTGATTTTCATTGTCCCAGTTTTACAACGAAACTTCGGAATTTGTGTATTGTCTTAACGGAAAGGTAAATCCCGCTCCAGTCAATTTTCTTTGTTCGCCACAAAAATGAATTACACAATTACCCACAATCACTTTCCCTTGTTGTTTATTGCTTGATATTTAGAATTGGGTTTCCAGACAAAGTACCGTGTCACATGCACCATCTGTGACTGGTATCCTGCTCATTTTGCTTACCAGAACATTTCAAATTAATATTTTATGCTTTAGCAGCTATGTGAAATTGGGCCCGTCAGTTCATGATGTGTAAACCTCTGCCAAAATAACAAAGAAGGAAACATGTTTTCAGAGGTTACATTTTGTACAGTAGACAGTTTAATGGTGCGCATACTCTGGAATATATCCAAAAAATGACCATCATCGTTAGATCTGCAATGTTTATCCATTTTTCCCTTACAGAATATTTAATTACTTGAAAAATTTGCTCCGTCCAGATTAAATTATCAAACTTTCCAAGCTAATACTTGTGTAAGTATTTAACAAATCACCCAATAAAACTGCTGCTTAAATTGGCATAGTTCATAGTCAACAAAAACCTCCTCATCAAGATAACAAATACTTTTAATTTAATGCGTTATTTTGAAGTTTGGAAATGATAATTGACTCACCTGAGTTATTTACTAATATTGAAATGGTAATCGTTTTGAAACATTCCAATACAAAACCAGTTAAAAAAAATAAAATAAAAAATAAAAACGTACAGTAATTATGAATGGCACGATGAGTTACAGCTTTTTTATAATTGCTCCATTCAAAAGATTTAGTACATAATAAATTGGTCTGAATAACAGCATTCCGGATATTTATTCTACGGATAATAATAGTATAACGTAACAGACTTTAATCTGTAGGTTCTTTATTGAAGTAAAAAGGGAGAAACAATTTATTTGGCTCTAGTTGTAAGGCCAACCAGATTACTAATTTACATCTTCTACTTAAAAAAAACCAAACATTTTTCCATCTGAAGTTGTGGAACTGAGTTCAAATTAGTTAGAGTCAAATACTGTTTTTTTTTATTTAGACTTTGTCTGAACACGACTGTCAAATCAAACTAATAATGGGAGCAAGCAGAAGATAAGCTTTTTTCATCAAAATTCCCTCAAACCAAAGTGTGGGTCAAACTTCGTCATGAAAGTCCACGCAGAAAATAATTAAAATAATATTGTACCTTTACCAACTTGTATACCATGCCCGATATGTGGCAGAGGGAGTCCCCCCCACCCAGATGTTCCCATTCTCTAACACACTCTTCCTCTCTTGTACAGAAGTACCCCCCTAAAATCCTCAAAAGAATTCCTGATATTTCAAGAACACAATGAAGACACAATGGGGGGGGGGGGGGGTACACACCCTGTCATATATCGAGCACCAAATGAACTTGTGGACCTCAGCTCAAATTTAAGCAAAAACATTAACTCGTGAATTCGCAAGTTAACCGTTTGTGTACATTTTCTGGACATGTCCTGATGACCAAACTATTTCATTCTTAATTTCATTTCAGAAGTTTTGAGCAATTGTGAACTTTGCCTCCAATGCCACCAAGTGACTCCTTGTATATTCGACTCGTCTTCACCGAGGAGGTAATTCCCGTTTAGATTAGCGTGGACACAGTTGTTGTACCACCATGCCCCGTAGTACCTCACGGCACAGTTTACAGAGGGATCTTCATCATTGTCCATGTCTTTGGTTGTGAAAGCTTGATTATTGTGGAAGCTCAGGGAATCACCTGTTCATGAGAGAAAAATATTTGTACTTGTTCGTTCTAACTGGCGGTCAAAGAGCGAAAGAGAAAGGTGGATAAGATCTGTTGGAGAATTAACCCCCCCCCCCAAAAAAAAAAAAAAAATAAAAAAAAATAAAATAAAAATAAATAAATAAATAAATAAATAAATAAATAAATAAAAAAATAAAAAATAAAAATAAAAATAACAACAACAACAACAACAACAACAACAACAACAAAAACGAAACAAAACGAAACAAAACGAAACGAAACGAAACGAAACGAAACGAAACGAAAAAACAAACACGAATTGTTTTCAACTAAAGATGATGTAAAGCTTCTTGCGGTTACCGAATCTCGCATAGAAAGCGTTCCACATGCAACTTGGGTTGGATTCGAACCACGGTATTCCAGCATCTATCACATGTCCTAACCAATAGACTACACCAAAACGGAGTTGGATTTCTGTATAAACTGATATATTGGAATATTTCTAATTACTTGAAGCTTAACAATCGCACCCATATAAAGTGTTTTCTTACCTGCAGTTCCTGAGTAATTCCCCACAGTCAGCCTGTAGTTGTCACTCCCATCGGCGATGCTGAACGAGTCATAGACGGCATACGCGGTATCGTCTTCGAAATCTGAGAGATCCACGCGGAGTTCGTACTTGCCCTGAGCGGTCAGACGGTGCAAGTTGTCGTTACCGAGCCAAAACTCTCCCTCTAGATCCCCAAAGCCCCAGCTGTAGTTGGCAAAGTTTCGGTAGAAGTCCACTGAGCCGTCCTGCCTTCGCTGAAACACCTATTAAAATATGTTAACCCAGTTTTAACGAACAATATACGTAATTTGAATAAAAAAAGAAAGAACAAAAAGAGAAAAAAAATATTGCACTGAGGGCTTTTGTTCTCAAGCAATATCATGCTTTGAAATGTGTAGCCTTTCAATGTTGATATTGTTGAACGGAATAACTTACTTTTCATGTGTTTATGAACAATAAACTGTAGAAGTAAGTTATTTTACAACTGTTAAGTCTTAGTGATGTGAAGAAAAAAAGCTTGTTTTGCAAAATGATTTGTTCAAATCTATTTTGTACGTCCATCAATCAAAATTGAGAACTTCTTAAAGTGGTTTTTGTTTATAACATATTTCAGGGAATGGAATTGCAAAATTTTCGTTTGGCTGATTGTTAAAGATCAAAATGATTAAAATTCTTACCGTCCATCCTCCACCATCTGTCTCCATATCACAATACACATGGATAGGCTCACCGGAGTCCTTGGGTTGGATTTTGTACACTCCACTCCCCGTCATTCCCCACCCAAGAACCTCTGAACAATCCTTGGGAACAGAATCTGAATGTCAAACCAGTGCAAAACAAAAACATTTTAAGAGTGTGCATTTAGAGGAGTGGTAGTTTCCGTTAATCGATCTGTTTTTTCTGAAGGTTCAAAGTTATTTACACTAACCCTCATTATATCCTTTCAATTTTAATTGAGGTGTAATGACATGGGACAAGTATCATAATAAATGTCTTACTCTGGAGGATTCTAAAGATGCCTGACACTGCAACTTGAAGCTGCTCCAGTTGATGTTTCACTTCTCCAAGATCAGAGGAGACTGTTTCTTGATTTGTCTCAACTACTTCCTTCAGCTGACTAGCTTGTCGGCTTGCGTCTTCAAGTTGGTGTGTTGTGTTTCTTAGCTCGGATGAGACCACTTCTTGATTCTTCTCCACTACTTCCTTCAGCTCACTAGCTTGTCGTCTTGCGTCTTCCAGCTGGTGTGTTGTATTTCTCTCATGATAGGAAACAGCTCGCTGTAGCTTATCAAGTTGATGCTTTACGTCTCGTAGCTCTGAGCTAACCTTTTCTTGATGAACCGCGGAGCTGCAGTTTGCTCCGGAGTCGATCTGGTCAGAGCGTCTGCAAACGGGTGGGTTGATGGTGACCCTCGGCCGGCACACGCACCTTTCAAAATCTCCGTCTTCACGATCAATGTCAATATTGGTGGGGCTTAGGACTTGACCACTCGACTCAAAAGACTGGGAACTTGCCCTCAAAATAAGCACAGCAAGCAAGAAGAAAATGCAGGCCATGTTGACATTAACGGACCAATTCTCAAACTAATGGACACAACTTCTGGTCTACTGTTCTGCCTTCTGATGGTTCGAAACTAATTATTACATATACAGACTTCTCACTTGTCTTATAAACAGAAGTATTTGTGACCGGATGAAGGATTTCCTGAAAGAGTTTGTGATAGCGGGGAGGGTCCGTCTGGCGAGACACATGCTATTGTAGATATTTCCTTAAAAGACATTTTGTTTCGTTGGTTTTTGGACTTCATCCCAAGCTTCAAGAAATAATTATGAGGAAATGGTAATTCTTTTGCTTTTGTAATGATGGATCCATTCAAATTCTCTGGAGTTGAAGAATCTGTTTATTTACTTACACCATTTGTGTAATTTCCCAAGATTAGGGATTATAGATCTAGATTGGCAAAGAGTGTAAAATACACCCCTTTCTGTTTTCATGAAGCATTTTATCATAAAAATCTCTTCATGATATATGTATAATTATATGTGTCATGCATCATTTACATATTCTGGTTTTCAAAGTACATAGATATTAAATTAAATAATGTATGGTGAATTATTGTTCTTTGGAAGAAAAAATACGGCCCATTCTCTTGTTTTCAATAAATATAAAATTCTTCCAATTTAGCTCGTCATGTTTTCTCGGAACCTCCAGTGGCGTAACTAAGGGGAGAGGGCACGTGGACTTTTGATATCAAAAAGTACCAGAATAAAATATTACGTTTTATACGTTTTTATGCAGTAATAGTTTTTATTTCCACGCAGACAATGTATGTTCTTTAACCTACACATTAGATTATTTTATAAAAATTATAAACGGCATAGAGCACCAAACGGGACTTGTTTAGGAAAAATACAAACGGAAAATACAGTTTTAATCGGCCAAAAGTGCCCCCCCCAAAAAAAAAAAAAATAAAAAATAAAAAATAATAATAATAATAATAAATAAATAAATAAATATATAATAAACCAATGGTGCACCCCATGAGCCCCCTGACATTTTACCCTAGTTACGCCGCCTGGAACCTCGAAAACCTGCTTAATGTTTTCTCGATCACTTATTTTGATTTGGCACATCGGAATAAGAACCGAATCTTGGGGGTCAATCTCACACGTGACAATTCTTCACACAGATATATTGAATAGAGCATTTTTTTTTTTACTGATATCAAGTTGAGGATTGTTTTATTATTTCTGTATAACCATCAAATCCTGTCTTTAAGAAGTTGTAAATCGTTTGTTCGGGAAGTAACTGTTATGACGTATATTCAGTCATTCATTTATAAAAAACTACAGAATTAACAAATCGCGGCATCAGCCGAATTGCAAGTAAGCTTACAATATAAATCTAACAAAACGTAATTGAATAAAAAACAAAGAATAAAAAAAAAGATAAAAAAACTTACACAAACAGAACTACTTAAGTGGAGAAGGAATTTAGTTTTTGATAAACTTAAAAGTTAAGCGAGATACAAACAAATAATAAAAACATTACAGTGAGAGAGATGTGCATATTAAAAAAGGAGCAAAAATTCCATTACTACTAAAATCAAAATTACGAACAATGTATGGGAATGCACTGATTTTCATTGTCCCAGTTTTACAACGAAACTTCGGAATTTGTGTATTGTCTTAACGGAAAGGTAAATCCCGCTCCAGTCAATTTTCTTTGTTCGCCACAAAAATGAATTACACAATTACCCACAATCACTTTCCCTTGTTGTTTATTGCTTGATATTTAGAATTAGGTTACCAGACAAAGTATCGTGTCACATGCACCATCTGTGACTGGTATCCTGCTCATTTTGCTTACCAGAACATTCCAAATTAATATTTTATGCTTAAGCAGCTATGTGAAATTGGGCCCGTCAGTTCGTGATGTGTAAACCTCTGCCAAAATAACAAAGAAGGAAACATGTTTTCAGAGGTGACATTTTGTACAGTAGACAGTTTAATGGTGCGCATACTCTGGAATATATCCAAAAAATGACCATCATCGTTAGATCTGCAATGTTTATCCATTTTTCTCTTACAGAATATTTAATTATTTGAAAAATTTGCTCCGTCCAGATTAAATTATCAAACTTTCCAAGCTAATACTTGTGTAAGTATTTAACAAATCACCCGATAAAACTGCTGCTTAAATTGGCATAGTTCATAGTCAACAAAAACCTCCTCATCAAGATAACAAATATATTGAATTTAATGTGTTATTTTGAGATTTGGAAATGATAATTGACTCACCTGAGTTATTTACTAATTAAAATGGTAATCGTTTTGAAACATTCCAATACAAAACCAGTTAAAAAAAATAAATAAAAAAATAAAAACGTACAGTAATTATGAATGGCACGATGAGTTACAGCTTTTTTATAATTGCTCCATTCAAAAGATTTAGTACATGGTCTGAATAACAGCATTCCGGATATTTATTCTACGGATAATAATAGTATAACGTAACAGACTTTAATCTGTAGGTTCTTTATTGAAGTAAAAAGGGAGAAACAATTTATTTGGCTCTAGATATAAGGCCAACCAGATAACTAATTTGCATCTTCTACTTAAAAAAAACCAAACATTTTTCCATCTGAAGTTGTGGAACTGAGTTCAAATTAGTTAGAGTAAAATACTGTTTTTTTTATTTAGACTTTGTCTGAACACGACTGTCAAATCAAACTAATAATGGAAGCAAGCAGAAGATAAGCTTTTATCATCAAAATTCCCTCAAACCAAAGTGTGGGTCAAACTTCGTCATGAAAGTCCACACAGAAAATAATTAAAATATTGTACCTTTACCAACTTGTATACCATGCCCGATATGTGGCAGAGGGAGTCCCCCACCCAGATGTTCCCATTCTCTAACACACTCTTCCCCTCTTGTACAGAAGCACCCCCCTAAAATCCTCGAAAGAATTCCTAGGAGTTCAAGAACACAATGAAGACACAGTGGGGGGGGGGGGGTACACACCCTGTCATAATTATATCGAGCACCAAATGAACTTGTGGATCTCAGCTTAAATTTAAGCCAAAAACATTAACTCGTTAATTCGCAAGTTAACCGTTTGTGTACATTTTCTGGACATGTCCTGATGGCCAAACTATTTCATTCTTAATTTCATTTCAGAAGTTTTGAGCAATTGTAAACTTCCCCTCCAATGCCACCAAGTGACTCCTTGTATATTCGACCCGCCTTCACCGAGGAGGTAATTCCCGTTTAGATTAGCGTGGACACAACTGTTATACCACCATGCCCCGTGGTACCTCACGGCACAGTTTACAGAGAAATATTCATCGTTGTCCACGTCTTTGGTTGTAAAGGCTTGATTATTGTGGTAGCTCAGCGAATCACCTTTTCATGAGAGAAAAAAAATGAAAACGATCCATTATCTGGCGGTCAAAAAGCGAAAGAAAAAGGTAGAAAAGATCTGTTTGAAAAAAAAAAAAAAAAAAAAAAAACACGAAGTGTATATATTTTTTTAAACTAAAGATGATTGTTGTATAGCTTCTTGTGGTTACCGAATCTCGCATAGAAAACGTTATACATGTAACTAGGTTGGATTCGAACCACAGCATTCCCGCATCTATCATATGTCTTATCCACTAGACTAAACCAAAACGGAGTTGGATTTCCGTACAAACTGATATATTGGAATATTGTTAACTACTTGAAGCTAAACAATCACACCCCATATAAACTGTTTTTTTTTTTACCTGCCGTTCCTGAGTAAGCTCCCACAGTTAGCCTGTAGTTGTCACTCCCATCGGCGATGCTGAACGAGTCATAGACGGCATACGCTGTTTCGTTTTCGAAATCCGAGAGATCCACGCGGAGTTCGTACTCGCCCTGAGCGGTCAGACGGTGCAAGTTGTCGTTACCGAGCCAAAACTCTCCCTCTAGATCCCCAAAGCCCCGGCTGTAGTTGGCAAAGTTTCGGTAGAAGTCCACTGAGCCGTCCTGCCTTCGCTGAAACACCTATTACAAGATTATCATGTCACCATTAATGTTAATGAATTAAATTACACGATTGCAATATCTTAGGAAATGGAAGCGCAAACTTTTCGTTTGGCAAATTATTCGAGATCAACATGATTAAGATTCTTACCGTCCATCCTCCTCCATCTGTCTCCATATCACAATACACATAGAAAGGCATACTGCAGTCAGAAGGTTGGATCTTGTAGACTCCACTCTCCGTCTTTCCTCTCTCAAGAACCTCTGAACAATCCTTGGGAGACGCACCTGAATGTCAAAACAACCACAGGATTAACAACAAAACAACAATGACATTGATATTTGGATTGACAGACCCATCAGTCGATTTTTTTGTGACAAAATTGTTTGATTTAAAATAATCTAGACACAAACCGTCACACACCCTTGTCCACCTTTGGCATTAACAGACATTAACAGACGATAACAGAGCATATCTTACCTCGAGTTGCATTAACGATCCTAACGACTCCACACACCGCTACTTCAAACTGCTGCAGTTGGCGTTTTATGTCATCGAAACCAGAGGCGACTGTGTCTTGATTTTTCTTGACTACTTCCTCCAGCTCTACAAGCCTTTGCTTCACGTCTCGTAGCTCGGAGTTAACCTTTTCTTGATGAGCCGCGGAGCTGCAGTTTGCTCCGGAGTCGATCTGGTCAGAGCGTCTGCAAACGGGTGGGTTGATGGTGACTCTCGGCCGGCACACGCACCTTTCAAAATCTCCGTCTTCACGATCAGTGTAAATATTGGTGGGGCTTAGGACTTGACCCCTCGACTCAAAAGACTGGGAACTTGCCCTCAAAATAAGCACAGCAAGCAAGAAGAAAATGCACGCCATGTTGATATTAATGGACCAATTCTCAAACTAATGGACACAACTTCTGGTCTACTCTTCTGCCTTCTGATGGTTCGAAACTAACTATTACATACACAGACTTTCCAATTGTCGTATAAACAGAAGTATTTGTGACCGGATGAAGGATTTCCTGAAATTGATTGTGATAGCGGGAGGGTCTGTTTGGCGAGACACATGCTATTGTAGATATTTCCTTAAAAGACATTTTGTTTCGTTGGTTTTTGGACTTCATCCCAAGCTTCAAGAAATAATTATGAGGAAATGGTAATTCTTTTGCTTTTGGAATGATGGACCCATTCAAATTCTCTGGAGTTGAAGAATCTGTTTATTTACTTACACCATTTGTGTAATTTCCCAAGATTAGGGATCGTAGATCTAGATTTGCAAAGAGTGTAAAATACACCCCTTTCTGTTTTCATGAAGCATTTTATCATAAAAATCTCTACATGATATATGTATAATTATATGTGTCATGCATCATTTTCATATTCTGGTTTTCAAAGTACATAGATATTAAATTAAATAATGTATGGTGAATTATTGTTCTTTGGAAGAAAAAATACGGCCCATTCTTTTGTTTTCAATAAATATAAAATTCTACCAATTTAGCTCGTCATGTTTTCTTGGAACCTCCAGTGGCGTAACTAAGGGGAGAGGGCACGTGGACTTTTGATATCAAAAAGTACCAGAATAAAATATTACGTTTTATACGTTTTTATGCAGTAATAGTTTTTATTTCCACGCAGACAATGTATGTTCTTTAACCTGCACATCAGATTATTTTATAAAAATTATAAACGGCATAGAGCACCAAACGGGACTTGTTTAGGAAAAATACAAACGGAAAATACAGTTTAAATCGGCCAAAAGTGCCCCCCCCAAAAAAAAAAAAAAAAAAAAAAAAAAAAAAAAAAAAAAAAAAAAAGGTGCACCCCATGAGCCCCCTGACATTTTATCCTAGTTACGCCGCCTGGAACCTCGAAAACCTGCTTAATGTTTTCTCGATCACTTATTTTGATTTGGCACATCGGAATAAGAACCGAATCTTGGGGGTCAATCTCACACGTGACAACTATTCACACAGATATATTGAACAGAGCATTTTTTTTTTTACTGATATCAAGTTGAGGATTGTTTTATTATTTCTGTTTAACCATCAAATCCTGTCTTTAAGAAGTAGTAAATCGTTTGTTCGGGAAGTAACTGTTATGACGTATATTCAGTCATTCATTTATAAAAAACTAAAGAATTAAAAACTCGCGGCATCAGCCGAATTGCAAGTAAGTTTACAATATAAATCTAACAAAACGCAATTGAATAAAAACAAAGAATAAAAAATTACCCGCAATCACTTTCCCTTGATGTTTATTGCTTGATATTTAGAATTAGGTTACCAGACAAAGTACCGTGTCACATGCACCATCTGTGACTGGTATCCTGCTCATTTTGCTTACCAGAACATTCCAAATTAATATTTTATGCTTAAGCAGCTATGTGAAATTGGGCTCGTCAGTTCATGATGTGTAAACCTCTGCCAAAATAACAAAGAAGGAAACATGTTTTCAGAGGTGACATTTTGTACAGTAGACAGTTTAATGGTGCGCATACTCTGGAATATATCCAAAAAATGATCATCATCGTTAGATCTGCAATGTTTATCCATTTTTCTCTTACAGAATATTTAATTATTTGAAAAATTTGCTCCGTCCAGATTAAATTATCAAACTTTCCAAGCTAATACTTGTGTAAGTATTTAACAAATCACCCGATAAAACTGCTGCTTAAATTGGCATAGTTCATAGTCAACAAAAACCTCCTCATCAAGATAACAAATACTTTGAATTTAATGCGTTATTTTGAGATTTGGAAATGATAATTGACTCACCTGAGTTGTTTACTAATTGAAATGGTAATCCTTTTGAAACATTCCAATACAAAACCAGTTAAAAAAAATAAAATAAAAAATAAAAACGTACAGTAATTATGAATGGCACGATGAGTTACAGCTTTTTTATAATTGCTCCATTCAAAAGATTTAGTACATAATAAATTGGTCTGAATAACAGCATTCCGGATATTTATTCTACGGATAATAATAGTATAACGTAACAGACTTTAATCTGTAGGTTCTTTATTGAAGTAAAAAGGGAGAAACAATTTATTTGGCTCTATATATAAGGCCAACCAGATTACTAATTTGCATCTTCTACTTAAAAAAAACCAAACATTTTTCCATCTGAAGTTGTGGAACTGAGTTCAAATTAGTTAGAGTCAAATACTGTTTTTTTTATTTAGACTTTGTCTGAACACGACTGACAAATCAAACTAATAATGGAAGCAAGCAGAAGATAAGCTTTTTCATCAAAATTCCCTCAAACCAAAGTGTGGGTCAAACTTCGTCATGAAAGTCCACACAGAAAATAATTAAAATAATATTGTACCTTTACCAACTTGTATACCATGCCCGATATGTGGCAGAGGGAGTCCCCCCCACCCAGATGTTCCCATTCTCTAACTAACACACTCTTCCCCTCTTGTACAGAAGTACCCCCCTAAAATCCTCAAAAGAATTCCTGAGAGTTCAAGAACACAATGAAGACACAGTGGGGGGGGGGGGGGGGGGGTGCACACCCTGTCATATATCGAGCACCAAATGAACTTGTAGACCTCAGATTTAAGCAAAAAAACATCAACTCGTTAATTCACAAGTTAACCGTTTGTGTACATTTTCTGGACATGTCCTGATGGCCAGACTATTTCATTCTTAATTTCATCTCAGAGGTTTTGAGCAACTGTGAACTTTGCCTCCAATGCCACCAAATGACTCCTTGTACATTCGACTCGCCTTCACCGAGGAGGTAATTCCCGTTCAAATTGGCGTAGATGCAGCTGTTGTACCACCAAGCCCCGTGGTGCTTCACGGCACAGTTTAAGGAGAGATCTTCATCGTTGTCCACGTCTTTGGTTGTAAAGGCTTGATTATTGTGGTAGCTCAGCGAATCACCTTTTCATATTGGAGAAAAATAAAAGTGTTCATTAGTTCATTCTATCTGGCGGTCAAAGAGCGAATGAGAAAGGTGGATAAGATCTTTTTGAGAATTCCCCCCCCCCGAAAAAGACAAACAAACAAACAAACAAAAACAAAAACAAAGCCAAGCCAAGCCAAGCCAAGCCAAGCCAAACCAAACCAAGCGAAGCGAAAAAACAAACACGAATTGTTTTCAACTCAAGATGATGTAAAGCTTCTTGCGGTTACCGAATGTCGCGTAGAAAGCGTTCCACATGCAACTTAGGTTGGATTCGAACCAGGGTATTCCAGCATCTATCACCATGTCCTAACCAATAGACTACACCAAAACAGTGATTTCTGTATAAACTGATATATTGGAATATTGTTAACTACTTGAAGCTAAACAATCACACCCCATATAAACTGTTTTTTTTTACCTGCCGTTCCTGAGTAAGCTCCCACAGTTAGCCTGTAGTTGTCACTCCCATCGGCGATGCTGAACGAGTCATAGACGGCATACGCTGTTTCGTTTTCGAAATCCGAGAGATCCACGCGGAGTTCGTACTCGCCCTGAGCCGTCAGACGGTGCAAGTTGTCGTTACCGAGCCAAAACTCTCCCTCTAGATCCCCAAAGCCCCGGCTGTAGTTGGCAAAGTTTCGGTAAAAGTCAACTGAGCCGTCCTGCCTTCGCTGAAACACCTATCAAAATATGTTAACCCAGTTTTAACGAACAATATACGTTACTTGATTAAAAAAAGAAAGAAAAAAAGAGAAAACAAATATTGCACTGAGGGCTTTTGTTCTCAAGCAATATCATGCTTTGAAATGTGTAGCCTTTCAATGTTGATATTGTTGAACTGAATAACTTACTTTTCATGTGTTTATGAACAATAAACTGTAGAAGTAAGTTACTTTAAAACTGTTAAGTTAAGTCTTAGTGATGTGAAGAAAAAAAGCTTGTTTTGCAAAATGATTTGTTCAAATCTATTTTGTACGTCCATCAATCAAAATTTAGAACTTCTTAAAGTGGTTTTTGTTTATAACATATTTCAGGGAATGGAATTGCAAAATTTCGTTTGGCTGATTGTTAAAGATCAAAATGATTAAAATTCTTACCGTCCATCCTCCACCATCTGTCTCCATATCACAATACACATTGATAGGCCCACCGGAGTCCTTGGGTTGGATCTTGTAGACTCCACTCTCCGTCATTCCCCACCCAAGAACCTCTGAACAATCCTTGGGAACAGAATCTGAATGTCAAACCAATGCAAAACAAAAACATTTTAAGAGAGTGCATTTAGAGGAGTGGTTGTTTCCGTTAATCGATCTGTTTTTTTCTGAAGGTTTAAAGTTATTTACACTAACCCTCATTATATCCTTTCAATTTTAATTAAGGTGTAATGACATGGGACAAGTATCATAATAAATGTCTTACTCTGGAGGATTCTAAAGATGCCTGACACTGCAACTTGAAGCTGCTCCAGTTGATGTTTCACTTCTCCAAGATCAGAGGAGACTGTTTCTTGATTCTTCTCCACTACTTCCTTCAGCTGACTAGCTTGTCGTCTTGCGTCTTCAAGTTGGTGTGTTGTGTTTCTTAGCTCGGATGAGACCACTTCTTGATTCTTCTCCACTACTTCCTTCAGCTCACTAGCTTGTCGTCTTGCGTCTTCCAGCTGGTGTGTTGTATTTCTCTCATGATAGGAAACAGCTCGCTGTAGCATATCAAGTTGATGCTTTACGTCTCGTAGCTCTGAGCTAACCTTTTCTTGATGAACCGCGGAGCTGCAGTTTGCTCCGGAGTCGATCTGGTCAGAGCGTCTGCAAACGGGTGGGTTGATGGTGACCCTCGGCCGGCACACGCACCTTTCAAAATCTCCGTCTTCACGATCAATGTCAATATTGGTGGGGCTTAGGACTTGACCACTCGACTCAAAAGACTGGGAACTTGCCCTCAAAATAAGCACAGCAAGCAAGAAGAAAATGCACGCCATGTTGATATTGAACAATGTGAACTTATGGCTGCAACTTCCCTTTTCTATCTCTAGAACTTTGCTGTTTCATTTTAAATATAAACATTGAGCCCAGTTGCTCGACTTCCTTCTTGCCCATATTAAAGATTGGTTTGACAAACTAAGAGCGATCTGGATTGTACTTGATTTGAATAACAGTGTGACGACCAGGTGTTCACAGCACGTTAATGACCGGGTTGGTGTCTGGCCACTGTTATAACAGTGGCCAGACACCAACCAAGGTCATTGACACGCAGGGAAGACCGTGTCCGCACACTGTTATTGCCATTAATAAATTTATTACTTGGAACTCTTTCGCCGATATTGTTCAAGGGCCATTATTTAGGCTGTTAAATTTTTGCGTGGTACCTATTCTCTTGTACACAATTTACTATTTATGCATATTTTAAAGAACCAGACCACGAGCTCTGAAATTAACTGGGCCATAAATGGGAATACTGTGGTTGGTGTCCGGCTTTAATCCTTTGCATAATATTGATTTCATATTAAAAACTGTAAACATGGGTGCGCGTACTTAAAGCGCGCGTTCATGTCGTACAGTGTGGCACTGAAGAGACACATATTGTGCTGCCTACGTATACAGTGGTGATGTAGCCAATGCTGTGATTGGTCAAAATGTTTATGGGCGGGGCTTAATGGATCGGTCTATTAATCGAGTGAACCGTTAATGACATTTCATTCTGATAAGATTGTTTATCCTGTCAAGAAAACAACGCGGGCGGTTGTGCTTCGCAATGTACGTTTTGTATATTTTACATTAAATACATATTTTCATTAAAATGTCTGATTAAACTCGTGACGGGAATATTTCGTCAATGTTTTCACGAAGGGACGGGCATGTCAAATTGGGAAAAAATCGTGTTTGGAGATAATCACACAAGAGCATCATCACATTTCAAAACTGCAAAACAAAAGCACAATGCTTATTCTTTTAAGTCTGTATCAACAGGAACAGTGCTTTGTAAATAAACTCATAGGGCTGCTGTCACTGCACAAAGTATTAAAAAAAAAAAAAAAAAAAAAAAAACATATGCCAATACTTCCTCATACTGGCTGGCATTAGTACACGACAGTGTCTGCCAATTTTATAAACTTCCTTATTAAAATCAATATTAGTCTGAGCTTAAAAATAAGACTTTACCAAAATACATTAATAACAAAAGCATTATTGTCGCAAACAGAGACATATAAATGACACATGTTTGCCCTTCATTATTGAGCATGGCTTTGCTTATAAGGGATTTCTATTTGGTCACCATTAAAAAAAATGACAGTGCTACAGAACCACTTACAAAAAACGGCAGTGACACTGCATCGTATACAAATGTCAGTGACACGGCATCGATACAAATGACAGCGACGCACTACAAAAACGCTTACAAAAAATGATAGTACAATAACAATGACACGACATTGCTTACAATTGGTGGCAATGACAGTGCATCGAATAACAACTTCAGTGACACGGCTTCTGATGCAAATAACAGTGAGCGGTAGACACATTCAACACCGTTGATGACAGTGACATTGAATGAATTAAATGAAAATTAAGTCACTAGATCAATATAACACAAATGAAATAATGAAATCAATGTGAATTTTATTTGTAATGTTTTACCCCATACATTGATGTGTGTTAAGCACTGTATACTCAGTGCTTTCCCGAGTCACGGGCATTTTCCTTGGGTGGGACTCGAACCCACGACCCCGCCATTCTAGAGCAGATGTCTTTCTGTTACTACCCAAAATCAATGTGGTCTGATAGAACATTGCGTTTGTCCTCAACTGTTAAGCCTTTATTTGTTTCATGTTAAGAAAAGCAAAATCTTTGGTACGTCTTACTTTATACCAGTTTTGTTTGTCGTTGGTTTGAAGTTTATGTCTAAGGTCAGGGACTCTATATTTTCCGTGTCTCAGACGCAGTACAGACAAAGAAAGAATTTAATTTGTCTATGGTTTTGTAACTCAGTCTAAAAATACAAAATTATCTCTAAATTGTTAATATTGTATACCTTTCATTTAAAACATATATAGGGCATACTGGTGTTATATGTTTTTCAACGAAAGCAAAGTTGCCAAGTTGAACTTGCAATTTTTGGATGAACTGTAAATTTGTTGTTGTCATAAGTATCATGCCAACTGGCTGCTTTTCAAAATTAGTTTTGTTTATTGAGAATGCAGTGGATTGTAAATAATAACAGAACAAGGACAATGACACCTAATGCCGTAATACTGACTAATGCTTTTAGGCAATTTTCTTTTACATAAACAAATACTTGTTGAACTTTTTAATATTTTATTTGATAGTTTGTTTCTCGTGCACTGTATGCAATATGAAGTTGTTTGTGCACCCGCTAATAGCCACAAACTGAACCTTGGCATTTCGATCAATGATTTCTCTTTTGTCAAAGGTATAATGTGTCGATAGTTTATAATTTCTTTTCAGTATATTCTACCCAGACTGGGAGACTTATCATGTTTATTGATCCGAATTTCTTTTATGGTGACCTTTCAAGAGTGTGGCAAACAACTCATTCAATGGAGTCCGGGTTTATACGTTAGCTTCACGCTTCACAATTACGTGACTTGACTAAGCTTTGGGGAGTTAGATCAGTTCGGAGCAAGAGGCACTCCTAGGTTGCATGACCAAGATAATCTTGAGATCAAGATTGATATAAGAATTGGATGGTATCGGGTAAATCCCACATAGTGGTTTTTATCTTGAAACGAAGATGTGTGCGGGCAGCACTTTGGTGAGTGTATACACCGTCTTAGAATCTGGTCTTTCCCATTATTCGGATTTTTAATCGGTAAGTAACGTATAATAATGGTCTTAATAGGTGATGTTTGAGGCTTTACATGGTGTGAAGGATAGGAAACTATAACTAGTAAACTAGTAAACTTGTGGGTACAACCGTGTATAAATCTCTTTTGGGAGGAGTGGTGGCTCTGAAAAGAGCTGGTGTGGTCTTGACGTTTGGAACAGTATACTCTTTCTCCTGAAGACGAACAGAGACCACACCGGCGCTCTTTTCAGAGCCACCACTCCTCCCAAAAGAGATGTATAAATGGTTGTACCCGAAAAGTTTACCAGCTTATTAGTTATAGTTTCCTCATGACTTTAATACGAGAAGAAGCAGGAAATTTATTGCAACACTGCATGTACATGGACAAATTTGGCACAGCAAGATACATTATTTTATCTAACAATATTCACATGGATATTATATGAACATTGAAACGTGGATGTTTCTTCTTCTTGGAGAGTGTCTTAAACTGATTCGCTGCAAATTGTCTCCGCTTGACACGACCCTGAAAGTACTGTAATTGTTTGAATCGTGGATGTAAAGTGCTGCATCTGTATAAACACAATTAGATAAAATCATATTGACAAATATTGTTTGGTGATTTTTTATGGTAAACCTGACACACAAACTAAGGGTAAACAACCGAAGCGGTAAACAAAAACAGATCCTGGTCAGATGACGTCGTAGATATGACCTCATGAATGTGGTTAACCTTTGACACTCGATCTCTAAACTTCAATTTTTGCTGATATTTACATCAAAATATTGAATCTTATTAGAAAAAACAACAACATAGAAACAGGAAGTGCTGCAATACGATCAGTTTGGAATATTACCAGATTCATTCTGGGAATGAAATTACGGAAGAGGTCATCGATGGTGAGGCAAAATATTTACCAACGTTGCTTCTCATGAATAAATAAAAACAACTTTATTTCTTGTTTTCTACGGAACTGTATTGACTCACAGTATGTAGTTTGTGTTAGTCTGGGTCGCAATCTACTAATCCAGAGGTTTGTTTTATACAAAAAGGGGCCATATTGTTTTCCCTTTCAGCCTCACTTTGGATATACATGTATTGGTTTAAATGGGAGGATATTTCAACTGTGCAAACTAATAATGGTTTCCTTCACTCTATTTACAGCAGATCACAAGTTGTCAGTAGACGTAAACTACGTATCTATGAATATTCAGTTCCTTGACGCTGATGTCAGATCACCCTCTTCGTAACCCTAGTGGGGTTAAAGGTCACAACCCTCCATCGGCTCCATCGGAGAAAACACGACTTGAAATATTCCTTCCTTCCTTGGACTCAGTACCAGACGCAGGTGACAAGCTGGTGAATGACATTGAGGAGGCACGAGAGGGCGCCCATTCGTACCCCGTGGGTGAGGTTTGGGATTCAGTGAATAAGTCTTCATCACCTACTGAGGGCGCATTGATAAATAACATGACACATCCTTTGTACCAAGCCCAGAGGGAAACAGGCAGTAATATCCCGCCTAAATTGAAGACTCGATTCACCAAACCAGGCAACGAAACCAACTCGTTGTCCGCAGCGGGTCCACAGACGAACTCCACGGGGTTACTGGGGGATCTGGACGGCCTACCATCCAGACCCGGATTCAGTAAGGATGCCAAGTTTCTGGCCAGTTATTCTCATAATTATGGACATAGCGAAGGAGGAAAAACCTGGTGGTCATCCAAGTGAACAAGTAAAATAAATTCTGAATCAACTTTCATATCCATGAAGTTTATCTCCACAGCCTTTTCAAGACCACATAAAGATGGTTTGATCTTATAACCACACAGTCATTTTTAATAGACGCTTTGTAAATTATATAAATACTAAAAATAGGCAATTAAAATTGAAAGTGCGTTGCATGGAAACGTTGTAGTGGTACCGTTTTGATACTATTGGTCCATGTACTAGATACATGGCTAGACGCTAGCTCAGCCTAACTGAACAGATTTTGATTGAAATTATTCGCTCTGTTTCGTCTATTTAGTCCCATATAAACGCTCTTTTTGTCAACTTTGACAATAATGCAAAGTACATCTTGAAGCTTATAAGCCCTACTGGTACGCACTTGATCAGGAAGCTTTCAGATTTAAGCTTTAAAAAGATTTATCCCCTCTTGATAAAAAAGTAGAATGTCGTAAGAAAAACCCAGGATTGGAAAGTTTGGAAATGTGAACTGAAAACATTCTTTGCCCAGTGTTTTAGTAAAAATTAATGTGCGTTTTTTTTGTAAAAAATAATGTATAAACATTTTGAAATGTTGTCAGAAAAACCAGATCAATATCAGAGACAGTTGAAAACGATGTTGTAAATATTCTGTTGTACAAAAAGTGTTGATACATTTCCGAAATAGTTTATTGTAAATAAATTAGTTTGAAATATACAATCTTTCGAAGTTGAAGTTGGTTGAAGTTGGACTCTTATTGGTTGGTTTAACACTAAACAATGGGAGACTTTTGAGACGCAGCAAACACAACGGTCCTTTTTGACAGTTCTGAGCGTGCGCGCACATGCTCAGCCTACTGCGTGGGTGGTTCTGAGCGTGCGTACTACTGGCAAGAACCGTGAAAAAGGACCATTCATAATTCTCCCATTATTACAGCTATCAGGTATGAAATAGAAATACTTATTTCTCCCCAAACCTCATTTTGAGTAGGACACCAGTCACAATATTATAAACAATATGGATTTTTGGCTGGTAACGTATTTCTGCTCAGCATTGTTTTCCTGTGCTTAGCTAGTTTTCGTGCTTACAATCTTTATGAAATCGGGCCACGGTCAGAAAGGCATGTATGTTCCATTTTCCACAGTTGCGTAGCCAAGGGGGAAAAGGAGGGCAGCTGGCCCCCTTGGAACATCCCCCCCCCCCGCTTGTTCCCCATGTCTGCCTCTAGACACCATGAATTTGTTATATTCAGACAATTTAAACTGAAATTGCCCCCTCTATAAATATATGTGCCCCCCCGCCCTTTGCCCCCTGCAAAAAAAAAAAAAAAAAAAAAATGCTTGCTATGCCACTGACTTTTCAACAGGGTTTCCACGTTAAGAAAGGTCAGCTTTTTCCACCCATTCTAATCCTCCCCCCCAAAAAAAAAAATCAAAAAAAAATCAATCAATCAATCAATCAATCAATCAATCAATCAATCAATCAATCAATCAATCAATCAATCAATCAATCAATCAATCAATCAATCAATCAATCAATCAATCAATCAATCAATCAATCAATCAATCAATCAATCAATCAATCAATCAATCAATCGATCGATCAAAACTATTGAAACCTTCCAATTATATGGTAACTTGACTAAAAGTCATTTTTTTATTCAGTTTTAACTATATTCTATAGTTTCATCCCCTAATTGTCAACAAAGACATTTTACCTGTGAAACATATGCCTTTAGTTGTCTTCATTACTATTGCGGTTCGGCTATGATATGCAAATTACACAGAGGGCGTGACCATCGAGCACCTTCATGAAAGACATAATGGCCGACTATTAAAGACTCTATAATTTCTCTGCAATAATTTCTCTGCATTGTTTGTATATAATTCGGCGGAAAAAACCACTGCAAACATAGCAAGGTGAGTTGACATTTTTATCTGTACCTTCTGTTGAAGATTTCATGATTTGAATGTGAAGATTTGTTATCAGCCAAAAATTTGCATTGATTTTGACCGAGTTTATTAGCTATATCTTTTTTGTACTATTGGTATTTTTGGCGAAAGTACGACATTATTTTGCTGAAAAATCCTTCACTTTTTGAAAAATATAAAAATATCCATTTGTTCAATCAAGCGAAGTGGCATCAGTAAGGATGCCTGCTTCATTCTAAAACATAAAATCGAACTTGAAAATTTGAAATTAATGTGAACATTCAAAATTGAACTGGTTGTCCATGATTTGCCTAATGTGGCCTGGTTCTTATCTTCTATATTACATTCCTAATTGCTTCAGCAATTACCTTCGGCTCAACCGATTACTTCAAACAATACAATTTCTAATTTATAAAGAGTTACTGGTGAATAATAAAAAGCCTGAAATATTTACAAAACAACTTAATAGTTTACTAATAATATGACTGATCATGAGACAAAATTAACGGTTGGTTATTTTTTCAACCAGTACCCAATTTCATAGAGTTGCTTTAAAAATATTGATTAACACTTTTGCTAAGCTAAACTTAGCTGGACATCAGTTACAAATTATGACATGGTATTTTAGCTGGATCCCTAAGGTAAGCAACCATGTTTTGTGCTTAGCTGTTTTTGTGCTTAAGCAGATCTTTGAAATTAAGTCCAACTCAAAGAAATAGAATTATGTTAGGCCATATCAAGTGACGTTTTTATGAAGTCTCCGGTGACTTACGCAGCCATCTTTGTCATAAGTATCAACCTAATTTAGCCTCGGTTTAGATTCATTCGTTTCAGTTGGAGGAAAAACAAGATGGCTGCTCCAAAAGTTAAGGTATCGATGGGCTGTTTACTTACTGATTAACGATATAAATTCAAAGAAAGAGAGAAGGAACAAATAAAACCAATTGGGAGGAATAATCCTAATAAACTAATACTTCCAAACATGTGTATTAAAATCAAACGTATTTCATTACAAGTTCAAACAAAGAAAAAAGGGCGAACAACATTACAGCATCTAGTATCAAACTTGATTCGCTTAATGTTCAATAGTAACTTATTCTACACAATTGGTTTCCATCGGACAGGTCAATAGTAACTTATTCTACAAAATCGTTTCCCTCAAACAGGTCAATAGTAACTTATTCTACAAAACGGTTTCCATCGAACAGGTCAATAGTAACTTATTCTACAAAATGGTTTCCATCAAACAGGCCAATAGTAACTTATTCTACAAAATGGTTTCCATCACACAGGTCAATAGTAACTTATTCTACAAAATGGTTTCCATCAAACAGGTCAGTAGTAAATTATTCTACAAAATGGTTTCCATCGAACAGGTCAATAATAACTTATTTTACACAATTGGTTTCCATCGAACAGGTCAATAGTAACTTATTCTACAAATTGATTTCCATCGAACAGGTCAATAATAACTTATTCTACAAAATGGTTTCCTTTGAACGGGTCAATAGTAACTTATTCTACAAAGTGGTTTCCATCAAACAGGTCAATAGTAACTTATTGTACATAATGGTTTCCATCAAACAGGTTAATAGTAACTTATTGTACAAAATGGCTTCCTTCGAACAGGCCAATAGTAACTTATTCTACAAAATGGTTTCCTTCGAACAGGTCAATAGTAACTTATTCTACAAAATGGTTTCCATCGAACAGACTTCACATTGGGCTGTCACAATTCAGCAGAGGACGAATTAATAGTACACAAACGACGTAAACCGTCACATCATCTTGTGACGTCATCCCAAGAGCGAAAAACAAACCGTGCTATGTGGACAAAGTTCACCTCTTAGCGGCATGTCTCCAGAGCTTCTCAGGGTAGCTAGGATGACCTGGTACATTTACTCGTAGAGCATAGCTTGGTGGTCGGTCAGGAGGCAGATTAAGGGTTTGATATAAATCAGAATCGTTTCGATCCGGTGGGATCGGGTAGGAACCAGTTTTGGGGTCCGCTATAGGTTCGTAGTCTAGCACTAAATCTTGATAGCTTGGCGGGGGGTCACTCCTGATAGACGAGATCCTGACAATGGCAAACAGACAGAGCAAGTTTTATTTTCCTTTCTTATCATTGCATATCACCTCATTAAGGTCGTGTCATACGCCACTACTCGCCATATGAGAGTTAGACAGAACGAAACAATTTTGGGATGAGCTATATATTTATTAAGCACCATTGATGATAGTACTATCTTTCACATTTTGAAAATCAAAAGTTATATGCCAGCCAAATTGATGTTAGTTTGTGTATGACTACTACTGCACCTCAAGGGAGCGCCCCCTACTGTTCCCTATCCTGTTAAATCACATTCAAACTCACTAAAACTCCCGGGTTACAGTCGACCCAATGACAATTTGGAAGACCTATGATTGGGTCAAATTGAACCTTGGTTCTGGGTTTATAATATGGACCTGACTCTGCGTCAACCTGACCCTAACACTGAGTCAAAATAGTCTTGATTATACGTCAACCTGACCCTAACACAGGGTCAAAATGGTCTTGATTATACGTCAACCTGACCCTAACACTGGCTCAAAATAGTCTTGATTATACGTCAACCTGACCCTAACACTGGGTCAAAATAGTCTTGATTATACGTCAACCTGACCCTAACACTGACTCAAAATAGTTTTGATTATGTGTCAACCTGACCCTAACGCCGGGTCAAAATAGTCTTGATTATACGTCAACCTGACCCTAACACTGGGTCAAAATGGTCTTGATTATACGTCAACCTGACCCTAACACTGGGTCAAAATAGTCTTGATTATGTGTCAACCTGACCCTAACAATGGGTCAAAATAGTCTTGATTATGTGTCAACCTGACCCTAACACTGGCTCAAAATAGTTTTGATTATGTGTCAACCTGACCCTAACACTGGGTCAAAATGGTCTTGATTATGTGTCAACCTGACCCTAACAATGGGTCAAAATAGTCTTGATTATGTGTCAACCTGACCCTAACACTGGCTCAAAATAGTTTTGATTATGTGTCAACCTGACCCTAACGCCGGGTCAAAATAGTCTTGATTATACGTCAACCTGACCCTAACACTGGGTCAAAATGGTCTTGATTATGTGTCAACCTGACCCTAACACCGGGTCAAAATAGTCTTGATTATACGTCAACCTGACCCTAACACTGGGTCAAAATAGTCTTGATTATACGTCAACCTGACCCTAACACTGGGTCAAAATAGTTTTGATTATGTGTCAACCTGACCCTAACACTGGGTCAAAATAGTCTTGATTATACGTCAACCTGACCCTAACACTGGGTCAAAATAGTCTTGATTATACGTCAACCTGACCCTGGTACTGGATCAAAATGAACCTAGATTATTATCAAAACGACCCTGACCCTGACTCAGAAACCTGGTCGTGCTGATCCGGAGTCTAGTATGGTACCCTAGAATCTGAACCCATTTTGATCTATATGAGTTTTTTTGATTCTTTGGAGGGTGGGAATAGACTCATCCATTCATTCATTTTTTAAATCTGGGCTTCATTCGTCATGGTGCAATTTTTATTTTAGTTTTCTCTGGTGATTTTCTTTTACTTTAGTAATTGGTTGTTTTTTTCATGTGAGTGTAATCTATTTTTGTGGTTAATTTTTACTTTGTTTTCTGCTAATAGGGTATTTTTTTACAAATTTTCTCTATTTTTATTATTGTGCTGGCCTTGTAATTTGACCTTAGGGTCACGAGTGTGCCATTTTTAATAAAATTCAAAAATTCAAAATTCAATAATACAGCAGGAAACAATTCACAAATCAAATTTCAACATGAAACACTTTTTGAAGATGCAATTTGCTAAAGCTTGGTATTGAATCGAAAAGCCCCTTGTTTAAACTGTACTTTGAATGGGAAGCGGGAAGGTTATGAGATCAATGAACCCAATAAAGGATGTCACAAGCTGTGGAGTTCCGGTACGATTTCCCATTGAATTAAAAACTAATAACATAACCCCTGAACACTAAAACTCCAAATATAACTTTTTAGAAGCGAAGTATAATTTCACTTCCTGTAAAAAAAGATCACCGTACGAGTGCATTGTTAATGTACACTTTCCGTCGGTAATTTGTAATTTCATAGATTATTCTTTATTATGTACGTCTAGTAACAGTAGCGTTGTTATTTGCATGTCTTGGCAAAAACATTTTGAATTATTCGGTAAATTTTGTAGGGAAACAAATTGCACTTAATTGGATCTCTTTCGCTCAAGCGTCGTGGCTAATCTCCCAGTCATTGAGACATACGAACATTCACTTTAATAACTGCAGGGTCAGAATTGACCCAGAGTCAGGGTCCCGTGTGTGGCCTGACTCATCTGGAGTCGGTGTCATAAATGACCCGGAAATGGGTCAAACTGACGCAAGATCCGAGTCAAAGTAATCCGGGTGAAGCCCCCTTGGATTCGAAATTCGGGTCAATTCTATGACCCGGGAGTTTTTAGAATGACCTTATGAACATGAAGGCCTTTCTTTCATTTTTAAGGAGAGAAAAACCAGAGACTCTTTGTATTAGGTCATTGGGTTGAGTTTGGTGGTGTTGTTGTTTACTGTTTTTGTTTGTTACCTTCGACGTTCAGCTTTTCTTGCCGATATCTTTCTTCTAGCTACAAGGAAGATGATGGCCGATAGCAACACCACTACTACTCCAAACATGGCTGCTATTATGATGTACTGATGATCTTTAGAATCTGTGGAAAAGGAAACAACAATGGAGATTCAGTTCTGAAAATCCGTCAAGCTCATAAGCAGGAATACAACCAACTCATCTTCTTTTTATTATTTCCCCCCTCGAAAACAGGGACGTTTTAGTTATTAAACTCACATAAGTGAAATATCTTGTTTGATAATTCGAAGATGATAATGGTGTCCGTCCTTCTGGACTCTAATTTTACCTAATAATATGCAAGTCAGTTCTAATCAAATATTCTTATTAATTATCACCTTTTACGATAAACAAAAAAATGACTTGAATTGTTCTTGTTAATTTCCCCCTATTTTTGAAAGGCGAGGGGTCAACAAACCCAGACAAGGGTTCCACGAAATCATTCGGAAAAGGTGCTCTCAGGTTCCCATGGGGTCGGGGCATTGTATTCCCCGCCCCCATGGTCTTACTATGATAGACAGACATGACGGGACAAACGAGCGGACTTGACGCGAACCAAAAATTAACTTACACATCGTCACTATCTTTAGGGAAACACGCATTAAACATGACAGACCAAAACATGTGACCCAAATTTCAGGTCTTATGTGTAGGAGTGAGCGGAAGACGGATTTAGGACTCCTTCTTTAAAAACAGAAATGATGTATCTGGAACAATCCAATAATAGACGGTCACTTGCTACACTTGGTTGTGAACCTAAACATTATTCATACCAGGAAATAGACGGCACAAGCTACGGATTGTACTAACTCTTATCTGCGAGTGTCAGTAAGCTTCTTAAAGGGGATGTGTCGTCATGATTATAGCAGTAAATTAAATAGTTACTACGCGCGCGTGCGCGCAGGCAGTCACATCACAGTTTGACAAAGACTGCACCCCTCGTGATTTGACCCCGTGTGGAGTAGCTGGGTGAGAGTTCATCTTTCAGTGCACAGCCACAAGTCTGCTATAATCATGACGACACAGCCCCTTTAAAGTTATAACATAAACACATATTAATCTAACCAATTATGAAAAAAAATCAATAGTCGTACTGATTGCAGCTTTTTTAAAGTTTGACTTATATTGTTTATTATACCGTATCCAGCAAAAGAATCTCCCTGCGCCATCCTGGGTCGGGTGTCTATTATTTCTGTTGGTAAATATCATACATGAAACAGTCGTTACAACTCTTTGAAGGGAAAGTACAACTTGGCTTATATAAAATGCTTTTGATAATTTCATAACTGTTTCAAATAGTTGGCAGACGTTAACAGTTTTAATAAAGAAACAAATTTTAAATAGTTACCAGACTGATGATCGACTTAAAACGCTTTTGAAAGTAGTACAATCATCCTGAGAAAAGTTTTTCAGTTAAAGCAATTTTAAAGATTTTAATTACAAAAAAAATTCTGTTCTTGATCCAAATCAGCAGTCTGCCATATCTTCACTAGAACAACTGAAAATAGCAAAGTATGCCTATCCATCGCAACACCTAATTACAATTCACCTTCACACACCTGTTTGAGTAAATTGTAACAGATTGAGTTTAGACCGGGTTTCTTGAAAACTAAATCGGAAATGAATATCTATTACATAGAACAAATGCAGTTGTACCTGTTTTATTTAGAGCATTACACATCGGAAACGCAATGGTTTTGATATCCGAAGGCTGGGTCTTTGACACCAAGAGGATTCAAGAACACAAAAAGGAAAGGTTTCCTCCCAGAAAGAAAAGGAAAAAAGAAACCAGAACACAGGATAGATGGGGGAAATACTTTTTATCTGGCTTCCTCGGAATGCCGAAGCAGTTCAGTGACAGTTGGCAATGACCTTTAACTTGTAGACATAATATAATTTGGTAAATTATCGATAAATTGAGTTTTTTGTAAATGTCTAATCTAACTGGTACAAGCATACACCAATCCCAGCAGCGCTCGCTTATGGTGTTTTACACCACCGCAGCTATGGCCTCCGCATGCGCGCGTGACACGACACGCGTGTCAGCGCGCATATGTACCAATCAGCATGGAGGATTCACATTGCATGTGCGTGGACGCGCGCGTGCAGCGGCCATAGTTGCGGCGGTGTGAACGCCCATGAACAAGCTGCTCGGATTAGTCTATTGGTTGCAGCTGAACAGAAATTCTGTTTGATAAGTGTTGTAACGTAATGCAATACTGGACACCACCATGCCATTCCTCAATACTTATAATATTGCGTAATACTTGCAGGAAAAAAAATACAGTTCTTTTTTACCGTTTGCCAGTCATGTCAATAAAAATGATGGAAGACTTATCAAAACATGCTGACAGTGTTACATGCTACTTTCACGAGCACTTGAAAGATCTAAACAAAGTTTACAAGTTGATTTTTGGTGAATTGTCCTAAAGATCGGTTTGATATTTGATTATTATTTGGAACTGGACAGAGCTCATTAGCGAACGCCCTCTATTACTTTTTGAATCTCATACAGACAGTTTTTACGGACGAAATCTTAAGACACGTAATCTTAACACACACACACCAACATCAACAAAGACGTAACATTTGGAGCCGCAATGACTTTCCCAGAAATTGATAGGTCTCCGATTACCGAATGGAAGGAAAGGGTGTGGCGGGGTGGGGTAGGGTGGGGTGGGGGATTGGGGGAGATATAAGGTACGTTAATACAATGATTATTCTGCTAAACAATGAGGTAATATTGCATCGACAATACTTTATGCATCTCAATATTCCTTCATAAAAGGTCATCATTGCATCTCCCTTTAAAATGGCGGGAAATGATAAGCCCCAGATTTGTTTGCAGACACTTAGTTACTCACCTTGGCAACTTGGGAACGAGGCGTTCCAGGTCACGTGGTTTCCGGTCCCGTCTGGGAGCATGACGCATCGGACAGCAGATGCGTTTATCATACGGTAACCCGCATTACACTCGAACTGCATGACGTCGTTGTATGAATATTCATCTTTCAGGGCACGCCCATTTGTCAGTGCAGCCGGCTGACATTTACCGAGAGTTACTGGGAACACAAAATATCACAACCATCCTTTTAATATTGTTTAAGTTGTCCAACAGGACTCAAGCTCTGGTGGCTGAGTCATCGGAGTGTGGGTTCGAGTCCCAGTCGCGACACTTGTGTCCTTGAGCAAGGCACTTAACCATAATTGCTCCGTAAAAGTTGGGGAGGTAGAGCCTTCTGCTCTACCAGCCAGGCTTCTGATGGATGATACCCAAGCCTACATCCTTACAGACTGTAAAGGGGGTAACCCTATTTCAGCCCCAGGAGTAGGTGGTAACGGTCCCTGGAAAAACAGTTGATTTGTAGCCCACGCCTCGAGTGGCTTACTGGCCTTGTGTGTCTGGCGACTTTCATTAAAAAAAGAAAAAAAAAAAAACAAAAAAAAAAACAGACTCTGGATGATCACCCTAAAAAAGTACATTTAAGAAAAAATGATGTTAGGGGAGGGGGAGGGGAGGGGAGGGGAAATGGGGAAGGGAAGGGGGAGAGGGAGTTAAGAAATATGTATTGTTGGTCATGTATGTTGGAATGATGAAGTCAGCACTGCCCCACCCCCACCCCGAGTTGCTCACCATCAAACACCGTCAATCTATCAGGTCCAGACGATCTGAGCATTGACGCTCCACCACCACACACCTCGTCGGGGTTGCCAGCGCAAGGCATCTGGCACTGCCCGTCGGACTTCTTGGTCCTCGGGGCGAGAACCTTGCTCTGCTTGCTGCAGTAACACTCCTGGCCGTTCTTCAAGCCTGCCAAAAGGGAGTTGATGCTCTCGCAGTGGCTCCTGCATGCATACACTGTCATGAGGTCCGTGGCTACGTAACTGTCTCGAAGGACGGAGTTGAAATTCCCAGAGAAGTCTGCGTAGCATCCCAGGTATCCTGGTCCTGTATTGAAGGATACGAAAGTGGCGCCAAAAATACACGCTAGTCTACGAATTGAGGTTGAAAAACTAATCAATATAAACATAATAAAATAAAAAAGAGAAAAAAAAAAGAGGAGGAACGACTGGAGGCTACCAGTTGCAAGTCTAGAAAACAAAAAATGCGATTGATAATAAACAGTAGTGTATAAAGGTGAAAACTGCTCGTGCATGTTGTGTGCATCGAATGTCTACCTTCAACCCGCTCAAAAGATAGATAAATAAAAGGTTTTGTCATCACAGTATAAAAACAATTGAATTGCAGCAATGTTACACCCCAAAAATGACATCAAGATATAAAAGTCAATAAATGAAACAGAACAAACAACTAGAATACACAAGCACATAGGGAGAAGGGGGGGGGGGAGGCAACAAAAATGATGTACAAGTCAGCTGCGTGAAAACTGTGAGCTTTTTAATACAAATGACCCCGCACGGTTTAGCTATTTTTGCAGTTATATCAATGCGGGAGTCTGCTAGCTGCACAAAGTCGTAGTGAGGGATTTGAGCCGAGACTTGAGGGAGATGGGTCCACACAGTGGGAGAATTAAGAGACGTCCTCGATGTGGGGTCGACAAACACAGGCCCCCAGATCGAGGTGGCTGTTCACTCCGAACCTGCTCATATTTCATTGTTTACTAATATCTAAACATTGACGCAGTCGCACACAATGTCATATCGTGGACACTTCAATGTAAAAACAAATGACTCATGTGAGCAACGGCCCCCAAATTTGCGTTAACCGCTTCGGTGTGAGTCACCAGACTATCGTCTGCCGGTCTGGAGTTTGACTCCCCTACCCCCACTGTGATTCCACAACAAGCGATTACCCGAATGAAGTTTACATTTACTTCCTCATAAATGTCAGAGAGTGTGAAACATACAGGGATAACCAAATGTCTAATATGGTTAAGGGATTACTTGTTCGTAATTCGTAAGAAACAAAAATCGATTGTTAAATGCTTGAGGTGAAGTTGGATTTACACTGCAAAAACTGGGGTGTTAATTTGATTCTCTTGGTATCTATATATGACGAAACCAGCATGGCGTTAATTTTACCAATGATAAAGCAATGGGGATAACTAACACCATGTCGGTGTTGTCACATATAGATACCGAGAGAAACAATTTAACAACCCAGTTTTTGCAGTATACAGACCAGGGTACAATATCACGGCGCTGCCGAAGCACCACAATGGAAAGCTTTGGAAAGCTAGGTGGCAGCAGATTTACCAGCTAAGTTTCTGTTGTTTGCGTAGTTCTGAGCATGCGCATATATCCGAGAACCATGGATTTGCTTGGTAAGTCTGCAGCCACCTATAGTGTCCTCAAAAGTCTCTCATGAGTAAAGCACAGAACAAGCGCAATAACCAGAAAAGGTTACTAGCCCAAATACCCTGCCTTAGGTAACATGTGCGACTGGTTTCCTGCTCAATTTTGCTCAGCAGAAAATTTGGAATATTGTGTGCTGAATCATCTCGGCTCTATGAAATTGGGGCAGGTGCTTCCAGCATCTTGGTAACGCTCACAGTGAGATCTCGTTGAATGCGTGTGACTATTTTGCCCTCACAGCCTCGCTTTGGTTACATTGATTGAAGTATAGTATAAACAACGAGATGGCTGCATCATTAGTGTCTGTAAAAAGTGTTATCATCACTGCCTTTTAGCAAACCGTGGCTGACCCTAAACAGAATTCGAACCTGCTATGCAAGGACAGCCAACCATCTGCATAAGTGTGGGATTACAGAGTGTCCTGCTTGTGACTGTGGACGTCCAGACCAGACCATCACACACATCATGAATGATTATCCACTTAGGCTATAGACCTTTATCATGGTGCGGCTATCTTGATTTTCTCCCATTCAAACCAATGTAACCAAACTGAGGCTGGCAGGGTAAATAGTCTGAATCATTTTTGTACAATGAAAGTTAGCATCTATTACTGTTATTGGATACATGGAACATGACTGAGATGGTGGCAGCTTGATAAAGGTCTATTCCCTGGGGGGGGGGGGGGGGGCATGAGAGCAATACACACAGCAACTGAATCTGCCCTAACTTGGATTTCAAAACACGACCTACAACTTTAATCCACACTGTGCACGCCATACGAAAGAAGAAGCAAGGAAGAATCAAGATGCTATCACAGTGAAAACATTGCGGTTTCCGTGTCATGCGTCAAGCAAAACCCACTGGAACCGACCCCACAAAAATCACATAACCTTTTAGAATACTGGGACCGTCGGGGTTCAAGTCTCACCCAGAGCAGGACCCCTGAATCACTCGGCACAACCATTGTGATGATGTCAGTGTAAAAATAAAACCGTTCTTTCTGCCAGCGAGGTTTATCACTGAATATATTATTATAGTAAAATGCCTGAGATTTTTTTTTTACAGGACTTGTCAAAGTACTGAGTATACAGGGCTCAACACACATCGGTGTATGGGTCAAACATTACAAATAATATTCTTTATCCCCGATGCAAAAATTAACATCTATTGTAAAAGTTAACATTTATTATCAACTAAATTGGTTTCCTCTTTTATAAACAAACTATCCGCAAATGAGGTCCTTTTTGGCAAGAAAGGGGAAATGGACTTCCAGTTATTTCTACATCGTTATCAAAGTACTACAACCTCGGGTGCAGAGACCTTATTTTGGTCTAATTTGACATACAACATTTGAGAAAGACGATTTCTTTTTCAGCACGGTGTGTATTTTAGGGAAATATCAACATCTGCAAAGAGGTCATCGGGATGGGATGGATTCAAATAATACCATGACTCAAAATGGGGGGGGGGGGGGGGGGTGTAGCGATATGACATCATTGACATATAAATGTACTCGTGACCCTTTATGGTTTGTCCATTACCCGCCATCATCATAAAGGAGGTCGCCCATTAGATAATGTCACAAATTAATAAATAACAACAGAAACTGACATCACGACAACGACAACGACAATGACAACAAATGCGACAACACTGATAGTACGAACAGATGTATATGTAGTATCTCATGAATGAGAGCACCCTAGTCAGAACAATTTCTTGGGACGAAGCGCTTGTCGTTTAAGCGATTCATGCTGATTTGCACATAATCATGAATATGCAAGAGGTGAACTGACCTTGACAGATGACCCCAACCGCGTCCGTGCATCTTGGTTTCGCCGTGTAGCTGCAATCGTCCAAACGTTTTTCATCTGCAACATTAAGAACAAAATTATGACTATTCCATTCCACGAGGCGAAATAAAGCCACTCGTTTGTTTTATGTATAGTTGTAATAACGGTGCTGGTTTTATTCTGGGGTGAAATTTTGAACAAATTATTCAAGAAATAGGGGACAATAATTCTGCAGTAGCTGAGTTGATGCTTAATACACCAATGCCGCTTAGCAGAAATAGAAAGATACGACATGCCATGCATGCAAGGTATGCCTGAATGGTTCGCTGGATTTTTGATTGTGTTTTTTTTTTTTTGCGGCCAGTTTTGTTGTTGTTGTTGTAGTTGTTGTTGTTGTTGTTGTTGTTGTTGTTGTTGTTGTTGTTGTTGTTGTTGTTGTTGTTGTTGTTGTTGTTGTTGTTGTTGTTGTTGTTGTTGTTGTTGTTGTTGTTGTTGTTGTTGTTGTTGTTGTTGTTGTTGTTGTTGTTGTTGCAGAGTATGATTAGAGTCGGGACTTACGTTAGGACCCAATCCGGGATCGCTTCTTAGCCCGAATCTCGCCAGGTACTCCAACGTACCCAGGGTGTCATAGTCACAAGTCTGGGAACGAGCACGAAGGTGTAAGAATAGGCTTTTACCTGCATGTATATCTATCAAGCATTAGTTCACTGCATGGTTACTAGGAAGTGAGTAATTCCTGGCCTCGTTTGAGATTTATACATGTATCTGCATGATTTCCTGTTGAACACGCTCTATGGGGGAAACAGTGCATCTGGGTATTATGGTTAAAACGGGTCGTGTCAAAGCCCCGTTGTCGTGATAAAGTTGACGTCTTTGTCGGACACCTTGGGAGGCATTGACGAGTGCAGAAATAATAAATAATTACGGGGCCAGACTAAATTTGGGTCAAGCCTGAATTGACTGGGCAAGTCTCGCGTGAATTCGATTCATGTGACCCGTTTAAACGCGTAGATGGTTTCCTTCACACGTCAAGGCATTGTGGCATGGACACTTGGAGACATGCTTTGTCTATTACATGTTTTTGTTTGCCGTTTTGGTTAGGGTAGAAATAAGCTAGATGCATCATGATCATGGATTACAATTAAACAAAATGTCGGCACGAAATAACCGTCTGGTTCTTTTCATCAAGTTCATAACCAATCGACATGACAAAAAATGATTGCGGAATAGTGCCCCCATCTTGTTTCTCTCCCATACAAATCAGTTTGTCCCAAACTGAGAGTGGAAGGAAAAATAGTATGGCACCATTTGGTGAAATGAGAATTTTAAGCCTTTTTACCGATTGGTATTCATGAAACCAGACAAAGACTGTAGCAGAGTTTGCATAGGCGTAAGGAGACTCTTTGGTTAAGGGGACAGAGGGGTTGTTTTGCCCGACATTTTACACAGATTAAAACACAAATTTTAAAAAAGTACCAATTTCTAATGAAAAGGTTTTTCCCCCTTTTCTTTTTTCTCTTGCTTTTCCCGATTTCCCCCTTTGTTTTGCCGGAATGGATGGGGGGGGGGGGGAGGGGGCAACTGCCCCCTGCACCCCACCCCGCCCGTACGCCTATAGATAGAGATCTAGGGTTTCATAATGCCATTACCTCTGACGGGTTATGTAATTAAGGTACAGTCATCCTATGATGATCAAGCTCAAATATCCACAGATTTCCTTCGTTTACTCAGACTGGTGTGCGGTCAAGGAATTGAAACAAAGCTTTCCAATTTTAGTACATGATTACCAGTTGGAAGATAATTATGGTGTTCCTTAAACCATTGGTAGCCAAAACAACACTTTATGTCGTCATAACAAGCTGTACGACCACCCTAAAAATATAATGTCATGTGTTCAAGAGGTACAAAAGGATGGAATAACATTATCAGGTGGTTATAGTGACCTGCAAGGCAACTTTTCATAGCAAAAATAGCAAAAAGAAATATTACACAATAAATTATGCAATTGTCTTTTTTTTTTTTTTTGGGTCTAAAACTTCCAATGCACTCTTAGGGCCATGTCACACAGGGCAATTTTTACTGCCAACTTGGAGGCGACCAACTGCACCGCATGCAAAAGGAACACTTTGGTAGCACAGGGGTTATTTTTCTGACAATGTCTTACAATCCTCAAAAAAATTAGGTGAACATTGAAATGTGAATGAGTTTTCTTCTTGGAGATTGCCTGGAACTGGTTGCCTGTAAATTGCCTCGTGTGACATGGCCCTTAATGATGAAAACAATGGTGAAACCATACTTGAAATGGGCGTGGAGTGTAATCTGTCGGTTAATTGGAAATTAAGATTACTTTTTTTTTCTCTCCTTATTACTTGAATCTAAAGCCTACTCACCGCCTTTACACTGCCAGTCCCTAGCCAGCGGCATCCCCACTACTCCCCCGTATGGGGACAGGGCTCTTGCCAGTGCTGCTCCGGGGAATCCCAGTTGCCGGCACACCACGATAGCATCGTCGATGCTCCAGCTGGCGTCACACGTCGTGAACCACCCGCGGAAACCCAAGTACATCTCCACTCGGCCAGCATTGGGGGTGGGCCCGTTGACTAGACGAAGATCTGTGGGATGGTGGAGGGAAATTATATCTTCCTGTCAAACTGCGATTGTCATCTTAATTGTATTAGTTGTATCTAAAGCTAAGCAGGTCTTTTGAAACGATCGTGTAATATGACGGCTCGCCTTGGTTAAGTTCTGACAGACTTTTGTGGTATTTGACAAAGGATAATACAGTATTTGAATAAAGATTTAACGACGCATAAAACATCTGCCACATCTCATTACACCCTCTTCATTTGAGTTGTCAAATTTTATTTTTATTTAAATTGTTTTTGTAAAAAAAAGAGATGATTTATGAATAATTTATAACCTCCCCAAACCAATTTTGACTATTCCAGACCCCTCTATTTATAAAGACACTACTTTAAAAATCGGTGTAAAATTCAAGTTAAGATAAGCAAATAACACGAAGAACGACGTGGTCTACTCGTCTTGATGTGCTGTGAGAACTTATTTTCCTTGACAACTCTTTTGTCTTTGGGGAAGATGTGTCACTGCCGTATAAAAAGAACGAGGCAAGGAGCCAAGATTATAAGACCCAACTCTGCCAAGACGTTAGGCAATACTCGCCCACGCTACTGATGCTGTCACTTCAGTCTCCTAAGCAAACACATGTTGTGAAAGCGAGGTGGAAAACACTAAAAGTCTGGTTCTTTCTACATTGATTATCAGTTTATTGTAACAAGGATAGTGAGGTCAGACGATGATGCCAGTAACAGTGCAATGCATAAACCCTTCATTACTTTATAACACGTACAACCCATTGTTTGTTCCTGTTCAAAAAAACTTGACGAAGGAATGGTCTGGTTCATTTTTAATTTAACAATACTCAGTATTTATTTGATGAAACATTCAGGGATCACGACAAAATGGCATCTGTTTAATCTTATGTTAAGAAACTATAACAAAACAAAACTATAACATAAAATTCTGAATGACGGAGTTTGTCAGATTTGGTTGAGATGTTTTGACAACATCATCACATCTACTTATGACTTCATTTTGTTTTAAACGGGGAAATATTTTGAGTAATTGTGCTTTTGATGATACAAGCATGGAATTTGGCAAAAATATTTGGCTATAGGGCCATCGCAGATGTGTCCTACTCTCTTAATGTAAAAGAGTGACAACATCACTCTCTTACCCGAGTGGTGGTGTAATTTTCACTCTTTTTAGAGTGCAATTCATTCTAGTTTGCCCTTTTAGAGTGAGTGAGTGAATTCACTCTGAATCGATTGAAAAAAAAATATTTCCACTCTTAAAAGAGTTGTCCCCCATTCCACTCTTTTAAAAGAGCCATATGGCGGAACAAATCTTTTTAGAGTGGAAACATTTTCTTTTTCATTCGATTCAGAGTGAAGTTTACTCAAATTTCACTCTAAAAGAGCAAACTAGAGATAATTGCACTCTAAAAGGAGTGAAAATGACACCACCACTCGGGCAAGAGAGTGATGTTTTCACTGTTTTACATTAAGAGAGTAGTAGAATACCCGATAGCAAGCAATTTTCAAATTGTTCAAAATGGCTGCCATTGTTTGTTATTCTACGTATATTTTGTTCAAAGGACAAATCTGCGATGGCCCAATAGCCAAATATCTTTCTCATGGCATACTCTGACTGTGTGCCAAATTCAATGCTTGTATCATCACAGGCACAATCCACTCACTCATCTACAGTAAACATTTCTTTGAAACAAACACCAAACATAAAGTATTTGTTAAAAAAAATAGAACATTTTTAAATTTGAGACTCAGAGCTGACTAAAATGTCAAACATGAATTTTGGAAACTTTCGTCAAACGCCTTTCAACAATTAATTAACAAATGGTTGCACTACTCGGCATTAAATATTTTATTCAATTATCCGTAATTTTTTAACAAAAGTTCATTCATTGGACGTACCTCCTATCTGCTGAGTATTTCCAGTCCCGAAGAGACCGAAAATCAGTAAAGTCAGCTGCAGACAGCCCAGCCACAGTCCGTCCATCTTGCGGTGACTCGAAACCGGCCGAGAAACCAAACTCAAAACCGCTGGGCACGTTTCCAAAAATGAAAGCGTCGGATCTGACAATCTGCTTTTCACTTCGATTTTGATGAAAGTTTCAGTGTGGGTGAAGATTTGTGTTGGATTAAAGGTCGAGTTCAGGGCTCCGGCCTACATCATTGGTTGGGGTATGAGTGAAGCAGACGCAGCTATAAATACTAATGATGTCCGTTAAATACTGCTTCGTATAGAAGTTCCGGTTCCCAATGGAGAATAAAAGCACACTCCAAAACAAAATGCTAACCATCAAGTTCAGATAAATTGGAGAGCTTTTTAGACTTGAGATCAAAAAGTTCTGGCTCAGTGTTTTTTCCTCGTAGCCGACTGCGCAATTTGTTTGCTGTTGGTGCTGTCTTATTTAACACGTCACTGTGTGACAGAGGCTACTGGGTTTGCAAGGGAAACCCACTCATAACGGATTCTAGCCTTGTGGTGACGACTAATATCGCGTGGGTTTCAGCAGCGCAGCCATCGACTATTTGCAGCCTCCACGTCAACACGAGAGGGCGTGAAATAAGCGACAACCAATCGGGGTTGCATAATGTGATGATACAGTTATCAGGTTGTGCCACCCCCCCCCCCCCACACACACACAAAGTAAACATAAATAAACATAATTCACAATTGTTATAAATCGTGTATACTTTATCATTTTATTTGGTTCAAATTGGAAGGAGAATCACAAAATTTCGAAAAGAAAACAAAGGACAGAATTTGATGACGACATAGGTGTTTGACATGACGATGAGAATGGTTCTTATTTCTCAATGATATTACAATTGCAATGGTGCCAGGATGAAGATGACAATGATGCTGATACAACGATGGCAATGGTGATAACATGACGACGACAGTGTTGCTAATTTGACGACGACAATGGTGCTGATATGATGACGACACGATAAGGACAGTTATTATAACGATGGCAATGGTGCTAATATAGCGATAACAATGATGCTAAAATGGCGATAAATGCTGAAATGACAAAGACATGATATAACGATTATATGACGATGACAACAGTGTTAATAACGATGACAATGATGCTAAGATGATGATGACAATTATGCAGATGGCAATGGTGCTTAATTGACGATGACAGTGATGCTTCTAACCTTAATGGGCAAACAGGCTCCGTTTCATTGGTGGTGGCGATATTGAAGCGACGATGGCGACGGAAGCGACGATGACGCTAATGCTAGAAAAGGATTGTGATAAAAGCATCGTCACCCTCGTCAATATTGTCTGTCACTGTTGCCACTGGCATTATATAATACTGATAATGATTATGACGTCATTGATGATCTTAACCTTTACCAGAATGGAGCATTTTTCTTTAATTCAGACCAAGTAAACTAAAATGAGGTCAAGTCTGAAATTATCTGAAGAATATTTTAACAAAGATACTGCATCCTGGTCACAATCTAAAGGTAAAATTTAAGTTTGGTAGGAGGTATTGCTCAAGACGCTAAAACCTCGGTTTAACTCCACTTTGGCGTAACTGAACTGTTCGGACTCGTTGATCTTAGGCAACACAAAAAGCTCCCCCTTTCCCGGCAAATGATTAGGACCTCTATCCAAAACGTCATAGCTATTCTCCAGCTCAATTTCATCCACGAGAGGGCGTTCCTGTGATGCCATTCGTTCATACGCCGGAGGTATGGACTGGTATGCGTTTCCAATCTCCATCGGGTAACTATATCCACTGACGTTGTAATCATTGCTGACTGCAGAAGGCTCGTACGCTTGATTACCGACTTCAGTCTGGGAGATGTGCCCATTCATTGGTTTGTTCCCGGTAGCAAGAACACGTTCAAAGTGTCTGATAAAGTGAAAACAAAAGGCAATAAGATTAGCTAAAAGTTTAGAGATAAATTCCCTCTCCTAGAAATAAACAACAGCAAACAACAACAAAACAACAACAGCCGCAGCAACAACGGCAACAACGACGACGACAGTGACAAAAACAGCAGCCACATCAAAAAAAAACAAAAAAAACGTTACAACAAATACAACCCAATGGAGAAAACAATGACGACGACGACGACGACAACAATGACGACGACAACCAAGACACCCTTATCATTTGGATCTAACTGAGCACTGTTACAACTCCTCGCCGTGAAATAGTCCCCTACGAATTTTATGTAATCCAACGTGTCATTTCATACGTGTTTGTATTCAATTAATTTAAACATCCTGCTTTTTGCGCTAAAAAGAAAAAGGTGGGACATTTAGTTCACGTCAAATCAATCATGATATAGAGGTTTGCTGTGACACCGTAATAAATTTCTTAGTGAGTGTATGAAACTGAGAGGAACAAGAGCAGGCCGGATACTTCACGGGGGCAACGGAGGCAATTGCCTCCGTTGCCCCTGGTCATCGCCTTGGTGCCCTTGTAATGTTCCAATAGAAATGTACAATTTCCTCTTGGAGGTGCCCTTTTCTCAATGGTGAACATGCTTTGGTGCCCTTGCCTTTTCAAGAACGAAGCAACCAGGCCTTCAAGAGGTTTACTCGACGTTTCGACGCTCTGTCCGTCATCATGAAAAGTCAAATTAGCTCATTGAATCATACCAGAGAGAGAGAGAGAGAGAGAGAGAGAGAGAGAGAGAGAGAGAGAGAGAGAGAGAGAGAGAGAGAGAGAGAGAGAGAGAGAGAGAGAGAGAGAGAGATTTGGGGTGTACCTTTCTTTGTGTCTGCATGATCTACACCAGCAGCAGATGACGATTAGCAGAACCAGTAGAATAAAACCAGAGATGCAACCAACCGCTTGAAACAAACCACACAAGATACAGTGCTAATTAGTCTCAATGCAAAAAAACAAAAAAAACAAAAAAAAACAAAAAAAACAAAAAACATGACCGTCAGAGTCAGATAAATAAACTGAAGATGTTAAAAAATCAAAAACCCTTCAATGGTGTTACTTTCCAAAATCGAAGATCTGTCACAACATACTATCATTATCAAAAAAGAAGAAGTTGCGTTTCAGATTGTAGTACTTAAAAACATAAATTGTTTATTAACTCCTGTATTTATTTTAATATTATCAATCTAATACTTAATCATGTTTTGTTTGTTATAATTTTTTTGTCAGGACTCAAGGAAAAACAATGAAACGATGACACAGCATTCTTTAAAATAGAAATCAACAGAAGAGGGAACAACATCAGGAAAGGACGACTTTGAAATACTTACCAATGATTACGCCATTGGCTCCAAATGTCGAGGTCGGGTCGTCTTTGTTGGTACCTGCAAAGAGAAAAAAAATATACAAAAATATTTGTTATAAACGTTTTACACAATTTAGCACAATCGACTGTTCTAAATTGATTGCAACCTTTACTTTAAACCGATAACTCGTATCCTATAAAGAGCTGCCGAGATCCATTCTTTCAGATCATGAAAAGTGCGGTTTCTAAATAATTAATAACAATTAAAAAAATATCATTTTTCCGTTGAAGCTCAAAGCCCTGTGAGAGACCAAATTATAATGTGAAAGGTTCATCTGGGAATACTTTTATTTGAACGAAATAGAAGACAAACATTTAAAATGCATAAAATAAAAAATGGTTACTTAAACAAAATGATTAAAACAACTAAATCAATTTAACTTGTGTACATGTATTGTACGTAAACTATTATATCCATTAATCATTTTGAATAAATGAAGCTGTATAGCTTCAACGCAAAAAAAAATAAATAAAAAATACTAAATTAAAAAATAAATATAAAAACTTGTTGGAATAAATTGTAGCCTTGAAGATCGGTACTAAATAAGTAAATAAATAAATAAATAAACAACATTTTAAGATGGATAGTCAGATAAATATTGAGAAACAGACAACTGAAAAAAAAGATAAACAAGTAAAATGGGTATTGTAAAGTAAGATGAATTTATGAACAGATTTATAACCAACTAAACTTATGGCCATGTCACATGAGGCAATTTACAGGCAACCAGTTCCAGAAAATCTCCAAGAAGAAAAGGCATTCACATTTGAATGTTCACCTAATTTTCTTGAGGATTGTTAGACATCGCTAGAAAAAAATAACCCCTGTGCTCCCAAAGTGTTTTTTTGCTCTTGCGGTGCAGTTGGTTGTCTCCAAGTTGCCAGTAAAAATTGTGTGACAGGCCCTTAGAATAGCGCCCCCAGTCGGTTGGTCCCTCTTTGTGTATTTGCTGAGAATCAATTCAATGGAAAAACAAAACCTATACCTATTCATAGAGACTTTTGTCCAAAGAATTTAAATGAAATCTCTTGGTGTGTGACTACCTTTTAATTAAACTTTGGCTGCTGTGTGGCTTGGCATCAGGTCTACTGTTCACAATGATTTTGTTTGCATTTGTTACCCTAGCCCAACTGGTAAAGTTTTGCCTAGATTTTATTATGCAGTTTGCTCAGAGGGAGCTTTTACCTGACGTAGTAACGGTGTCTGTGGTTATCGCTCCGCGTGATGTCGTTGTACTCGGAACCGCTGTCATCACCGTTATTGTCTGCGTAGATAATTTCGTTGTTCCGGACGGACTCCCCGGTTTCGTCGTTGACGATGTAACCGTATTAATCGGCTGAGTTGTTCCGGACGCAGCTGTAATTGTTGGTTTCGTCGTTACGTGGTCAGCCGCTGTACTCGCTGGTTTCGCCGTTGACAATGTGACCGTATTAATAGACTGAGTTGTTCCGGACGTAGCCGTAATTGTTGGCTTCGTCGTTACGTGGACAGCTGTACTCGCTAGTTTCGTCGTTGACGATGTAACCGTATTAATATGCTGAGTTGTTCCGGACGTAATAGTAAGCGTTGTTTTCTCCATAACAGTCGTGGCACTTGTTGCTTCCGTCATGTGTGTTGTTGAACTAGGCAATGCATCATCTGGAAAGGCAACATTAATGTACTTCTTTAAAGTTTTGTTGGATGTACTGAGGTTAAATTGACCGTGTTAACTACTTGTGTTCTAATGATACTCATCTTTAAAAGGCTGTGGGATTTGTTTTCTTTTCTTAAAAAACAAAAACAAAACAACAACAACAACAACAACAACAATTTGACAGAGAAAACGAAATAGGATACATGTTTAAATTTACAAGTTAAACTGAACGACATGGAAAAACACTTCAGTGTTGGTAACGTAAACAGCCGTCGAGTTCATAATAGTATAATTTTCAAGATTGCATTTCTACCAAGCAAGGTTTTGAAATCTATTCAAGATACAGTGAAAGTTAACTCACACACGCAAGAAGAGTTGACTATACTCCAAGTGGCGTTACTAGAACACACAGCGATCGCTTCACCTTGCAGTACGTATCCATCCGCACAAGACAAGATAGCCACGCCCCTGTACTCGTTTGACAATACGGTGACGTTACCATGTTGGGGTGGGTCGGGAGTATCGTCGCAGGAAACAACTGTAACAGCCAAATTAAGGATAGTTATTAATATACAGCACTGTTTATGAACAAAATAATTGCTTTCAATATACGAAAAAAACTCATTAGCGACGTGACACCCGATTCAGACTGGCGCTCCAGACGGTCACGCCGAACCAAATTAAGTACATGAAAAGTTTGACGACGTCTGAAACAGTTAGGATTGACTAGAAGTGCTAGAAGTCGAAAGACGAACTGTTGCAGTCGCTCGGAACATCTCTGGAGCGTCTTGGGTTCAGACTTCGATTTTGTCACGAGCCGAACCTGACGCAAATTTATGTTAATTAAGTTCACCTGTCTGAAACCCAAATCTAGAGTCGCTCAATTTGGTTCGGCGCGACTCTGGAGCGCCAGTCTGAAAAGGGTGTTAATCTTGGAATTTGTTACTCCCACTGAAGTACAATGGCTAGTGTCGATTCTCCAGGTGAACAATTGGAATTAAATTTCGTTTTTTAAGAGAATCGTGAAATAATTTTGTGTAAATCTCTTACTTTTGCACGTGGTTACTTCCCCGCTCCATCGCCCATTGGACAGACACGTCCTGGTCGAAGACCCTTCGAGATCATACCCGTCGTCGCACTCAAACTCAACTACGTCATCTATGTTGAAAGCGCCCTCTGCTGCTCCCAGTCGCTGACCGTGTGAAGGATTCCCCGGGTAACCACAAGAGTCGAATAAATCTAGGTTTGGGAGTAACAACACAAAGAGTGTTTATCCAATAGGTGACGAGATGGAAACTAGATTCTTAGTATTAGAAGTCCAAGCAAGGTCGAGGCCGGGGTCACCTGACCTATGTGGACATACCACGCAGGGACACGGGTTTTGAGACACCACACGAAATAGCTACATACATGAAGGACGGGGGCATCTGGGGACACATCTCTCGTGACGTCATTGGCCGAGGACACCTCTCGACATAATAATAATAGCATTAAACACAGTGATGTAATTTTTTTTTATTTTGCAATAGACCGATGGTAACTTTAATTGCCAAAATATGTAGTTTTTAAATTAAATATGAGAAATGCTCATCACACATCGGTGTATGGGTATAACACAAATAATATAATTTCAGATCAATTACTATTGTTTTTTGTAACCCTTTGGGAACAAAGAAAAAAACCATTACATTTAAATATGTGTTTCCATATCCACTGTACACTAAATTGGTCTCTCATCATTGGACAAGTTTTTAGATGTAGAGGTAAAAGCGACTCGTTAGGAGACGGAAGTTCCCTCGGGTTGGATTTTCACCATCAGAAGTTTTTGTTAATTTTTTTATTGATCACGAACATCACGATTTAAACATAGCATATAGCCCTTTTCGAAACCACGGTTTCGGCTTTGGCTCTGGCTTAGGCTCCGTCTTCCTGTTGAAAGCCCCGTAAGGAAAGTACACGTTTTCAAAACAACTGTTGTAGCTTAAGCCAGAGTTGGAATCCCAAACCACGGTTTCGAAAACGGCCATTGCATTTATAGCCTACCTGTATAACAGATATATTTGAGAGTAGACTCGCAATTTTCATCGTTCCACTTGTAGCCTGGGTTTATCATCTCAATACACTTCTCGCTATCGCTGCTTGGTTCATTTAATAACCAGCTCGGTGAGGTTATCAACTCATCTAAACCCAGTAAAAATACAAAATCAGATTTAGAAAAAGGGTCAACACAAAACAACAACAGACACAATCAGAGAAAAAACGGAAGTGAGGATAAAACAACACAAAAATACTCTGGTGACAGTTCTGTAATGTTATTTTCGTAGACAAGGACATCTATTTCAATAAATCTTTTATGAAAAAAAGGAATATTCTTGAAGACATTGTTAACATTGTTAAGAGTTGTTGCAATGTGACCGAGCTACTCACAGTCTGTCCATCGCCATACGCGGTCGGTGACGGAAGTATCGGTTATTGCCCCCGTCCACCAGTTTGTTAGCTCGTTTGGGAACTGTTCTAATAGATAATGGACCAAGAAGTCTTGCATCTCTTGGTCTATTACTTCCACCAACCAGCCTCCATTATTGCTGCAGTAATCATTGGCACCATTCCATGTATATCTTCCAAGTTTGAATACAAGACACTGATTCGTGTAGTTAACTTGTCGGTCAGCAGTTAATGTGTCAATCGGGCACGGGTTGTCTTGAAAGCAACAAGCAAACATTCATTCAACAAATTATTTTTTTTTAAGACATAAAAGCTCACAAAATAATTTCAAAATATGTTATTCTAAAAGCTGCTTCATCTCGAACGTTTGTTCGTATAGTTTCCTGATGGCGTATGCATTTTTAATCATCAGAAGATGTAGTGAACAAATTCACTCCACTGAAACAAGTTACTGAAACCTAAGCCTCAAATTATCAGTCAATATAAGACCGTCAGAATGGTACAGCTTTTTTTTCTTTTTTCTATTGCAACCAAACGAGGTTAGACGTGAAAAGCAGACGAACCCCATTTTGATTGAGAATCGCTATTGTTAATTATCATCGAAAATAGGTACCGGGACAATGATATTTACATCAGGGTGTAAATGCAGTGCCTAATGGGTTTAATAAAGCTAAGCTACATGCTATGCTATGCTATTTCCTCAAAAATATAGGCGCAAATTCCCCCCCCCCCCCAAAGAAAAAAAAAATAAATAAATAAATAAATAAATAAATAAATAAAAAATAAATAATAAATATATAAACAAAACAAACGAACAAACGAACAAACGAACAAACGAACAAACGAACAAACGAACAAACGAACAAACGAACAAACGAACAAACGAACAAACGAACAAACGAACAAACGAACAAACGAACAAACGAACAAACGAACAAACGAACAAACGAACAAACGAACAAACGAACAAACGAACAAACGAACAAACGAACAAACGAACAAACGAACAAACGAACAAACGAACAAACGAACAAACGAACAAACGAACAAACGAACAAACGAACAAACGAACAAACGAACAAACGAACAAACGAACAAACGAACAAACGAACAAACGAACAAACGAACAAACGAACAAACGAACAAACGAACAAACGAACAAACGAACAAACGAACAAACGAACAAACGAACAAACGAACAAACGAACAAAAGAACAAACGAACAAACGAACAAACGAACAAACGAACAAACGAACAAACGAACAAACGAACAAACGAACAAACGAACAAACGAACAAACGAACAAACGAACAAACAAACAAACAAACAAACAAACAAACAAACAAACAAACAAACAAATAAATAAATAAATAAATAAATAAATAAATAAATAAATAAATAAATAAAAAATGAATAAATAATAAAAAAAATCAATAAATAAACGAACAAACAAACAAAAATAAATAAAAATTTTATAATTTTATAAAAAAAAAAAACAATAAAAAAAAAAAAATAAAAAAAAAGAAAATAAATAAATAAACAAATGAAAAAAAATAAGACTAATAAATAAATAAAAATAAAACAAATAAATAAATAAAACATCGGTTTACTCCACCCAAATATAGGCGACTGTGGCACGTGCTCGCAAACTTTCCCCTAGCCACGTCACTGGGTAGCATCATCTTTTCAAAAAACAATACACAATTTATAAACAAATGGCTTACCAAACTGACAGAGAGCTGAGTGCTGGTAGCTATCTGTTGCGTCTTTATTGCATGCGTTATCATTCCATCGGTAGTTGTGTTTCTGTGAATCATCCGTTGTAGGCAGATTGCTTAACTGTATGCAGTCTTCATTTGAGGTGTCGTCATTTGGTTCATAAGGAGCCCACGGGAAAAATGTGATGCTAGTCCTGCCTAAATGGAAAACAAAAACAATAATAATAATGTTAAATCAATCCATCAGAAGATACATTTTATATATGTTTCTCTATAAAGAATAACAGCATGATAAATGATTAGTTATGATCGAAAAGTTACTTTTAATCAGAAAAAGTAGTTTTTCCTTCTCAGAGAAAAACAACAACAAAAAAAAACAAAAAAAAACAAAACAATTATTATTTTTGTATGTGTAATGATTTGCCAAATCGAAATAAGATGTGTAATGGTAGTAACTTCTTGAGCTCAAAAATGAAAACGGAGTTGAGGGTGGGTTGGGACAGTTTCCTACTCCCCGAGGTGGTATGTTTGTGTTTTGGGATACTTACTGTGGTCCCAAATCCACGCCTTGGACTCCTGTCCTCCGATCCAGTATCTATCAACACCTGAGATAGATTTAAGACGTTCTTCTAAAAATGACTGCTGATCACTGCTGGCGATCTTGGCCAGTGTCGAGTTGAGGCGCTCGCATTCAGTCTTCGCTTCAGCCCATTTTAGCGAGTTATCGGATAGCTCAAAGCAGACGTCATTTTGGTATCGTAGACTATTACCAGTCGAGCAGGTTGCTGTCAAAGAATATGTCAAGATATTATCAATTTTAAAACCATTTTGAGCAACAACCAAATCATCAAGCCCGCTAACTTTGCAAGTGAGCTAAAAAATTTTTTTTAATGCCACCCTTCGTGTTCTACCAATAAAAACCTTGACCAACCATTGCAATAGAAGTCCAATTCTGTCCATGTTCCATTTTCCTGACAACTTCGCAGGGTTTCACCTTCTGCCTCGTATCCACTCTTGCACGTATAGGAAATCACGTCTCCAATGTAGTACGTCGTCCCCCTGGTGACATTCACAATACTGCCTGCAGGGATAGGGGGCTCTGGACACTGTACAGCTACCAAAAAAAAAAAAAAAAGGTTGTGAGAATGCGTTCAGTCAAGAAAAAACATCCACACTGAAAAGCAGTTGGCTCACCAAGTTATAAAAACACATCAGGTAGTATCAATATCGGTTGATGGTTTGCCTTGTGCTGCTTAGCGGACTATATAGGACTTGCTAAACATAATGTTATGCTTAAGTTGGTCTTTATAATGTATCATTGAAGGCTATGACGTCAGAGATGGAATTGGTTTATGTCTGTTTTTTAAGGAACCATAACTGCTTCCCCTCACCTAGGAGGACAAATGTATTAAATAGCATGTTATTGTCAAAACATCACCAAAGAGTGTGCTTTTCCTTCTTCACGTTTTTAAAAGTTAACTTTATTTATGTTTTTGGATTGTTCGTTAGTTAGTTAGTTTGTTTGTTTGTTTGTTTGTTTGTTTGTTTGTTTGTTTGTTTGTTTGTTTGTTTGTTTGTTTGTTTGTTTGTTTGTTTGTTTGTTTGTTTGTTTGTTTGTTTGTTTGTTTGTTTGTTTGTTTGTTTGTTTGTTTGTTTGTTTGTTTGTTTGTTTGTTTGTTTGTCTGTTTTTTCTGGGGGGATTTCATGCGTCTCTGGCATCAGCGCTCAAACTCACCTGTACAATTAGGATAGTCTCCAACCCAGTCGTCACCGGACTCAAAACATATAGCCACTGATGTAGAACCTGTGAGCTCATAGCCGGGCAAGCACCTACAGCTCAGGTAATCCGTCTTCTCAGAACAGTTTAAATTATCAGGCAAGACATTGCTACATGATGTAGCTGAAACAAATATATAATACTGGCATTAATTTAGGTTCAGGATGACTTTATTTGTCATCTTGACATTAGTGGCCGCATAGAAGAAAAAAATGAAGACGAAAAAAAACAAACTTTGACGATACCAATTTTCATGGACAGAACCCGAACTCATATTAAAGCTGGTCAGAATGATCATAGGCCGTGTTCGAATTAGCGGCTACGGCCACGGTTACGGCTGGATCACCGCGTCATCATGCGTTGAAGTATGGGGGTCCGTAGCCACTGCCGTAGCCGTAGCTGTAGCCGCCAATTCGGTCACGGCCTTACCATAGTAGACACAGGTTATCAAACAAATAGCATGCACAAACAAGTAAAAAAAAAAACAGCTAACTTAAAAACCCCAATAAAATTAAAATAAAAACTATAGATATTATAAATACAAAAGTACATATGGGAAGAGGCAGTTATTTTTTTCTCGCAAAGGATTCATTTACCCCTCCCTGTTCTTAGCTGTGCTGTGAAGAGACTTGCATTTATATCTCTCCATGTCTTGTTTCTGCGCATTTGGGCAGGTTTCTACCCCTTCAAAAAGTAGCCCACACCTCGAGTGGCCTTTGGGCCTTGTGAATGGCGAATTGCATAGAAGGAAGAACAAAAATAATAATAATAATAATACTTCTATTAATATTAATAGTTCAAAACAAAAAACAAATATAAATTAAATTAACATATAAAAAACAAACAAACAAACAAACAAAAACAAAACAAAAACAAAACAATCATGCTACAAAAATTAACTCAAAATCAGTTAGCAACGTGGGAAGAATACAAAATAAACAAGAGAGTGTTTTCTTAATGTTTCTTACCCTGGGAAGATGACGTCATCAAACACAACAACGCTGATACTCCCAAGAGCACCAATGAAACTGTATAAGTGTCTGGCATTTTCATTGTCTTGTCTTCAGTCGATAAGTAATGAAGTGGCTTTCTTTTCACAACCAATGTCCTCACCAACTTGCAATCTGGCTGCAACTAAGTTAGTACGGAAGCGGCTTTCTTTTCACAAGCGAATTTCTCACTTATTTTCAAACTGGCAGCAATTGGTTAGGTAATGAAGTGGCTATCTTTTCAAAACCAATGCCCTCAATCACTTGTAAACTGTCGGCCACTAAGTTAGTAATGAAGTGGCTTTCTTTTCACAACCAATGTCCTCGATCGCTTGTAAACTGTCGGCCAGTAAGTAGGAAGAAGTGGCTTTCTTTTCACAACCAATGTCCGTACTCACTCGTACACTGGCGGCCACTAATAAGTAATGAAGTGGCTTTCTTTCCACAACTAATGTCCTCACTCACTTGCAAACTGGCGGCCACTGAGTAAGTAATGAAGTGGCTTTCTTTCCACAACCGATGTCCTCAATCACTTGTAAACTGTCGGCCAGTAAGTAGGAAGAAGTGGCTTTCTTTCCACAACCAATGTCCGCACTCACTCGTACACTGGTGGCCACTAATAAGTAATGAAGTGGCTTTCTTTCCACAACTAATGTCCTCACTCACTTGCAAACTGGCGGCCACTGAGTAAGTAATGAAGTGGCTTTCTTTTCACAACTAATGTCCTCACTCACTTGCAAACTGGCGGCCACTGAGTAAGTAATGAAGTGGCTTTCTTTCTGCAACCAATGTTCTCACTCATTCGTAAACTTTGTCTTAGCGGCTAGCAGCGGTGATACCCAAGCAAGGACATTATCCCTCAGACAAAAACACAACTTAATTTGACACCACTTTGGTGGGCGTGTTCATGCCCAACGAAGAGGTTCATTATCTTATGGTAGATATAAAGTCAAGAAACATTTACTGTGAGTTGTCCTCGGACTGGGGTTATCTGATGAGGTTTATTTGCAGGTGATTGATCACGTGCTTTATGATAAGTGAAGACAGGATTATAATATATGCAAAACCTGGATGTCTCTTTGTCTTTCACAGGGGGCGTCATTGCGGCATTCCTCTGTCTCTAGATACATGCATGATGAACTGATCGGATTATTGTTCACATTATATAACTACTATCGGTGTTAGATGCAATTATCTTACATCTTCGTTGTGTCCACGGTTGATAGTTCACGATTTGCTGTCAACATTTTATTAGAGACAACAATCTAAGATGTGTCGTTCATCGCCTCACTTTAAATTTACTCACTTTTTAAAAATGTTATTATTGAAACGTTAGAACTTGTCCTCCGAAAGCGAATGACAGCGCCCTCATCGAGTGAACGCACGTTATCTTCTCTAGCGCAAAATAAAGGACGTTCTGTACCGTCATATCTTTTCAACCAATCAAGATAAATGGTTGTTAAACAATAGGAAGCTATTTTTAGACCATAGTAAAATGAATGTCATTGCACTGTACGTGCAATGATTGCCCCCCCCCCCCCCCGTTCACAATCGAAGGTACATAAATTTTGCTGTAGAGAGAAAGAACACTGCCCAGGCCCTCTGTCGACCAGTATAGGATGTCTGTTTGACCTTGAGTGAAGACCATGATGAGGGTGCAGTGCACTAAGATAACAAAAAAAATCTTATTCAACCAACGCTGAATGATTAATACAAAAAATACTCACAAAATAAATAGAAGTTTCTCAGTCTGAAATAAAAACACAAAATGCGCAGTGATATCTAAACTTCAGTTTTCTGTTCTATTTTATGGGACCCCCCCAAAAAAAAAAAAAATAAATAAATAAAATAAATAAATAAAAATAAAATAAAATAAAAATACACCCGTCGATAAAACAACTGCTACAGGAGTAAAATATTTCAAAATAATCTTGGGGAAGGGGTCCTATGCTAACGAGCAAAATAGGACACATTCATCTAACAGCCACCAGAGGGCGGCATTCGGGTAAGTTGACGACCTTTCAATGCCAAAGGAAGAACGGCACGCGTCCTCGGCCGAGTTCATTAACATCATATTATTAACGAAGGACCCTGTTCTACAAGGTCAAACACAAAACTACACGTTAAGATCAATCTACAATCCGTGGAGAGAATTAACCTCGAATGGGTTCAATAAGTTCGAATCCAGGCAAAGAATCAATGGAATGAGGTTAAAAAACGCTACTGTAATAATTATTCTCCAACGATACACTCCCTAATGTAAAAAAAAAAGTGACAAACCACTCGTTTTGTCGTCTATTCCACTCTTGCAAAGAGCCATATGGCGGACAACTCTTTTTAGAATAAAAGACGGGTATTTTCAAATTGAAAAAGAGTAAAGTTCGCTCCCAATTTCACTCAAAAGGGGTGATGCATGCGTAGCGAGTTTCACTCTAAAAAGAGCAAAAATGTCACCACTCCCCGGGCGAGAGAGTGAAATGTTCACATTTTTACATTTAGAGGGCATGTACAAACGAAGTTAGGGTTTTGAAAAAAATGACTTGAACTTACAGTCCATTCTTTTAATAATAGTGGAAACCGATCTCAAATGTGACCAAGCCTGGTTCAAGTCATGAGACAAGGAATTGATTGGATTGTACAGTACTAATACCACTGACAATAATAATAATTAAAAAAAAAGAAGACCACTTCCCGGGGCCGCAGATGAGTCCATTTGGAACAACGACTAGGGCCTATGTGGATTTGGGTTTCCAGTCTTTACTCTCTATGATTTGAGCACGATATTCTCTACACCGGCAATTCCTCCTCAGTTGATTTCGTCTTTATGGCCGAGTTCTTATCTTGCTAAGTAAATTATAAACTTTTTTATTTTATTTATTTTGTTTTACCACGTCATCTTTGACGTGATACATTATCACCGTAAGTCGAATTTTCAGTCTCTGTCAATCGTCTTGGCATGATAGATTATTATAAAGTTAACTTCTTGGTTGAACCATACAGAAAGTGTCGTAACTTTTGTAATAATATCGATGTGTCGACTTATTACCGGTGTGAGATCCTCATGATGAAGACGATGGCTCCTTTGAAGCTCCGTAGTTTTGACCGTAATACTAAATGCAGGATCTTTTTTCTCCATTTAAAATAAATTACTGAAACTTGAGTCGTTGTTATTTTTTGTTTGTTTCATACTCGGCTCAAGTATTAGTGATCTGAGGAAGTACAGACGGTCAAAAGGTCAGGTATAAACATCTTGCATATCGATATCTTATCGATATTCAGTTTCAAAGTCTTCAAACGTCAGTGTCACGGATGAGTAATCCTTACTCGTCAACAAAGAACACTTGAGGACATTGTCTACTTATAAACTCAAGTTCATTCCTCACTATTGGAATAGATCCAATAATTTATACCAGATCGATTCCGTGTGACATTGTTCGTCTTCTTTGCGTATCTTCAAAGCATTCAGATGATGATTTTCCATTTGTCCACACACGGTGTTTTGCAAAGTTCATGGTGAAGACCTCAAGGCGGGGAAGTAGTGAGCATTTGAGGCAGGGTTCCATGGTGTGGTCTGCTTCTCAGCACTCACAGATGATAAGGCCGTTGTGGCATTGATAACAACAATCAAAGCACCGATGACGTCACACATTCTACAATAATAAGTGTTAATAATTAGTGCGTCATTTATTTAGTTAGTTATTTGTGACTCAGCCTGTGTAAATGAGACACTTTGAGGTAAAAATTTAAGTCCAAATTTCATCATGTAGAGCATCTTCCAAGGATTAAAAAGACACCACACTGACCTCTACAGAGTTGACTGTTCTGGATTGGAACCGTAGACTCTGTAGAGGTCAGTGTGGTGTCGTTTTAATCCTTGGAAGATGCCCTACATGATGAAATTGAAATTTACATTTTTACCTCAAAGTGTCTCATTTACACAGGCTGAGTCACATTTTATTTGTTTCTCATTAAGTTGTATGACTAATTTCCCTTTTGTACACACGATGTATTGTACCCTGCCGCTCACGACCTTAATTTGTTATTACGTGTATCCTCGATGTATACTTGGAGTTTGAATTTTATTATAATTATTTGTGATTAATTTGAATAAACGGAGTTGAACGACTCAGAAAAAAAATGAATAAACATATAAAATAAAAATACCTCCCTGTGGATAAATTATCAGTCTTTCAAGTTACTGTCTTAGGATTAACATCATACTTTAGATTTTATACACAATCTTTCTTGTGGGAAAACCCCAATCTTTAGACTGGTCTCAACTTATCACAAAGAGCAACGACTGTTGCATGTTGCAGTGTATGTAAGTGTAATGTTTCCTTGAAGCGATGTATAATAAACAAACTGAGACGAGAAGGGGCACAAGTCTGGTACCTAAACGCTGGTACCTAAACGAGAATTAACATTTAAAACTGTTGAAGGGAACCCATCGTTGCGCGCAACTTTGATTTACCAAAAAGATGATATAACAAGAAAATCATTTTTTTTTTTTTTTGAAAACACGATAACATTGGTTATTGCACAGACCATTAGCCACACTTTATGCGACCCAACACGTACTTGAAATAACAAACCTGTTTTAAACTCATTGGAGTTTTGGACTCCCGCGATCAAAACTATAATTGTTTTCCTTATTTCTCACTTTTTCAAGGTTTTCCACCATGACCATCTTTATATCATGCAAGCTGAATGAAAATCTCTGACTATTCCAAATGTGACTCAGCCTGTGTAAATGAGACACTTTGAGGTAAAAATTAAAGTCCAAGTTTCATCATGTAGGGCATCTTCCAAGGTTTAAAACGACACCACACTGACCTCTACAGAGTTGACTGTTCTGGATTGGAACCGTAAACTCTGTAGAGGTCAGTGTGGTGTCATTTTAATCCTTGAAAGATGCCCTACATAATGAAATTGAAATTTACATTTTTACCTCAAAGTGTCTCATTCACACAGGCTGAGTCACAAATGTTGAGCAAATAAAACTATTATATCATTATATCGTTAAGAGCTCCGGACTGAAGCTCTGGTGTTTCTGATCAGTAGAGTGTGGGTTCCAGTCCCGGTCTTGACACTTGTGTCCTTAAGCAAGACACTTTTAACCATTATTGCTTCGTCCTTCGGATGGGGCGTAAAGGTCGTTGGTCCCGTGTGTTGTGTAATGCACGTAAAAGAACCCAGTACACTCATCGTAAAGAGAAGGGGTTTGCCCCGGTGTTTCTGGCATGGTCTGGCAGTAATATGCGCCACCTCACCTTGTATCCCTTCCAAGGTGTTGTATTATGGTTGCTTCGTCTCATAAAATCATTCTTAACAATCTCCACTCCACCAGATTTGATAATTCGGCGCCAGGAGTGTCATTTATGACAGACATGGCGCATTATTGGTATTATTTTTATATCTACTTTATTATATTGGTGATCATTGAGGGTTCCACCCCATTTTGTGGCAAGTTAACGGTGAATTATTGTTGTAAGTGTATAACTGCTGTGGCATTTTAATGTTTTGTTTTGTTTATCTTTTATTGCGTGTTGACCACTTTTGTTGTGTTCAGACGAAAGAAAATTAAAAATCTTCCATGCATATTATTTTTTAACAATAAGATAAAAAATTTTCATATAGCGGTTTATTTAAGAAAACTTACCTCAGAGTGCTTTTTTAACAAAGGAAGTAAAAACCATGAAAAAACAGACGAATTACACCAAGAAGCATGAAAATACACAAAGATAAACCGTAAAACTAATAAACAATAACAGGAATAGTTAATAAAAAAGTAATAGCTGATACAACAATACAAAAACATCAAGTATAAAAATATATGAAAAAGCAAACCTAAGGAAAATGAGATAAAACAAAACAGCACAGCTGGTACTCTGGTTCGAAAAGAGCCCTGAAAAACATTTAAAAAAAAATACATGAAAAAGAAGAAGAAAAACAAAACAAAAAAACACAAAACTACTAGCAGACAGAACCTATCCATGGTAATGAGATTTTTTTATATGATTTCTTCAGCTTTTCCCTTGACCAGTATTGTCCTATCCAGACTTCTCGAAGTTGAATTTAGTTTGAAACATTGAGTCTGAAAACTCATTAGGTAAAAATAAATCGTTACATAAAAAAAAGAGGGTAACAAATAAAAACCAATACGTGCATATTGTCTTTACAAAATGCATTATGTGAGGCCTTCGTGAACACAAAGAATGGCTTGTTTCTCAGCGATCGATATTTGACGATGGGTTTGTCCTTCACCGCTTGGTGGCTTAATGAATGGTTCAGAGCCCACACAAATCGCTTCATTATCATCTTACAAAAGTCCTTACCATTTTTATTTTAATATGATTTTTTTTCTTTGGATGCATCTCGCATGTTTTGTTCCCATGTACAGAGATATATTACACCCAATACCTTGAAATTTAAATGACAAATCACATATGCAAATTATATCATATTGTTATACAATTTAATTTCATTTATTAACCTTTAAATGCATGAACTTAAAACTATTTGTATTCGATGAATAAGGTAAAACAATGTCATAAAAAACGCAAAATAGTTTCGTACTATTTTGGTTTGTCTGTAAGATTAATATGTTTGTGTGACTGCGTGAATTAAACAGTCTGGCATTAATGGTAAACAGTACGACATGCACATGTACATGTAGTACACAACGTCCATATCGTCGAGCTTAACGCTGGCAATGGCATGCAAAGGTGAATTTCAATAACGTTGAGGGCGCACCACGTATTGGCAACGTGCCCATGACGACGGTCACAACCCCGCTGTCGCGTCACTATTGACCTAGCAACAGGGTAAATGGTGTACCTGTTCATAAAACCACGTACACGCCGTCATACATGCACTACACTCAGTCGTACTAGCGAAAGAGGATATAGTGCAAGGTTGTTCGATCGACGGCTGCCTTGTTCCATCGTTTATAAGGCAGGTTTCTTCAAAATTATGATCAGTTTGAGACTGTGAAATAACAGCACAAATATCTGGTTAGTAATTTCATCTTCTACGGATTTCCACCGCGGCTAGTAATAGTACAATTATCAACAATTCGACTAAAAACTACGCAGACTGTCTGGACGCACGCACAGAATATATTTGATGCGTTCTTACCTCTTGAACCTTGTACTTCAACAATAATTACGATATCATCATATAAAGTGGCATAAAACGATTATTTTACCGGGATTTATTTTTTGCCAGCAACCAGTTTTAAACAGCTAACAATGGGTTGTAGTGGATCCAAGAACGCCGTCGTACCTTCAGTCGGCTCATCACAAGCATGGACCGCCGAGAATAAACCTACATCTGCCGGCTCGACCAAGAGCAAGCAAAGCCGGCCAAGCTCCAAGATCATCCGGGTGAAATCAGGGAACACGACTGAAGTCACGGAACTGAAGCCAGAACGGACCCTGTCAAGAGATTCTCTGCAAGGGGTTGGTCCTCGGGGGGTGTCGTCTGCCACCAGCAAGGCCTCAGCTCATACCTTTGATAGCGGTCTCGAGGAGGACTACGGGCACATCATCTCGGAGGAGTCGGACCCAACAGCGCAAGAAGGGGCTCTTGCAGGACAACGACCACAAACACCAGGTAAATACTCTTTACGAAAAATCACTCTATAAAACCAACAAAATGGAAGAAGGATCATTCCCCTATAATTATGCATGAACTGAAAGAACTGACCATTTTTTATTGAGAACTAGTGATGATATTTCTTTTATGTAAACTACTAAGTAAGATCTACCTCCATGGTAAAATGGAATTCAGCTCTCTATATGAAGAAAACTAAAGTAAACCATTTCACGTGAGCATTTACATCATGTTTTATACAACGAGATCTTCATTATGCCATTGACTTTAAACCTAAATTGGCTCTTCATAACTTTCAAGTTTTGTTATGTTTATTATTGATATTTTGGCCATATAATTTTTCGTACATAGACGCTAAAGATAATTACCCACGTGACAGTACAATAAACTGTAGCGTCTCTCGTGTAGAATGATCAGAATGAACACACTGCATGGATACAATGGGCTTGCTTTGACGACATCTCGAGTCTATTATTGCTTTTCACGGTCGGATGAACTTGTCCTGGTAGGGGGTGGAGAAGATATAAATATTCATGAAGCACGGGGTCGGTTTGGTTATCGCAGTAGAGTCCTTAATTTTTTATTTAAAAAAAACATCCCAATCACTTCATTTTTTGGTCTTGTTTCCTTATGTAGATTTGTCAGTGAATGGCACACAAATCGCATCCCGTAAGCGGAGCGGGAAGGACCGGGAGAACCGCTCCGGACAGGACATCATCGGGGAGTTGAAGAGCCAGGGTTTACTGTCCAGGCCGGTAGCTGCTCAGAGTGGTATGGCGTTTGATGTCATGATCGCCCCGGAGTTCGGTATACTTCACAAGCCTCCACCTCGCCTGGCCAAACTCAAGAAGAGAAAGTCTAAGAAAAGGACTCTTACCAGGGAAGAACTGGAAGCAAAGTTGAAGTCAGCTGAGGAGAGGAGAAGGGTAAGAGGACCATATAATAAGATTGTAATAACAATATCATTTTTTAACTCCTTCAAAAATTTTAATCGAGCTACACATCCTGCAATACATACGGTTTCAATATTCCTCAGTTTGGTGGCACACTCAAAACCTTGTATTCAAAACCCTTATTGTGTATTTTTGTATTCAATCAACAGCGCAAAGAAGCCGAAAAGATCGAGAAGCTTAACACCGCAGCTAAGGAAAAACAAGTCCAACAATCTCTGGATGCCTCCGAGGCCGCTCAGAAGAAGGAAGTCGCCGTCAAGAGCGCCAGCGACATGGACCGAGTTGCCGAGAACAAGGAGGCGCGTCTTAAGGCCATGAAGGAGAAGTTGGAGAAGAAGAAGCAACACGCGGAGAGGGTTCGTCTCGCAAGGCTGGCCAGACTAGCCGAAGGAGGTCCATCACAAGACACCGATACACAGCAGGAAAACGCAACGGCCAGTAATGAAACGTCGGCTGTTTGAACATTGATTTCTGAGGCAAAGTTGATTCTTTTCTGACTCATTAAGAACAGGTTGAATCTCTTCGGATGCAACGTGATGTACGTCTGAGATGAAGGTCTTGTTGTTGTATACATCTGAAATAAGATAATGGACAAGTGGACAAACCAGTCAACGACGGGTTTCTAACTAGCGTGTGCCAAAAACGTGACCAGTTGTCAAAGATTGTCATATCATGAATTATTATGTGCCTAAAGATGATACGTGTTGTGTTGAGGTTTACATGTAAAGTGGGACGTCTAAATACCGATATAAATTGGAACTTCAGAAGTAGCCAGTCTGACAAAACTTGAAGCTCTCTTCTCTGGATCCAGAGCACTTTTCATAACTACACTGTACAATGCACATGACGTATACACGTTAAGTTTATGAACAAAAGTGGCATTTAAGAGTGTCTTGCTGGTTTTAAACCATACAGGTCGTGGCAGAACGAAACCAAAAGTCTAGTACCTAACCGCTCAATAAGCCAATTCAATTCCACTACATACCATCCGGGATTGGAAATAAAAACCAAATGCTGTTGGAATTTGATGGATTTAATTGAAATGTCGGTAAAGGGAAAGAGGAGAGTACGGCGACTCTTGTCGACATAAGAAGTGATTTGAAAGGGGCATTGGATGTGCCTTAAACTACTCCGTCCATGTTTAAAATGTTTGTTTTTTAAAGTTAAAAGAGTTGATCTCTTTAAAGTTATTATTGGTACTGGCTACCATGTTTAATTTACATGCAGATACGTTTTTGTATTTGTCCATAGTTCTAACAAAAAAAAAATCCTGTTGGTAAACGACGCAAAAATATTTTTTATAAAACTGTCAAGGCTTTGTTGTGCTTCATCAGAGTGAAGTACAAGTTGATGTAGATGAGAAGACATTATACACAGCGGCGACAACCAAAAAGGAACGCACGTTCGATACTGTGTTTGACCGCAAAGATGGCGACGAACGCATAAGGTCTATTATAATATGCAAGCATCACCCAATATTCTAGTTTACCGACACTCCACTTTGGAATTGCACTCAAATCGAATTCAACACTAAATTTTAAGTGCTTTCTCCAAGCTTTCACTTATACGTACAAACTTTGGAAAATGCAATAGATTATTTTTTTCTGAACGATTTTCTTGTTCTGAATTGATTTTGATGGTATCGCCGCTGCATTGTTTCTTCTCGTTTATTTTATTTGACTTAACTCATTAACACTGAATAGTGCGTGAAACAGTTATTTTTAATACAGTTTAACATGATTGCTTATTTTAATTTAAATAACACGTTTGTTGTGAAATGAAATAAAAACGCAATGACAATTTAAGTTTTCGTCACGTGACCCTTTCTTGTAGGTACTTTTTTGGGGGGTGTGGGTGGGGATACAAATTTGGTACAACTACAGGTAGCGACGTAGCCAGGATTTTTTAACTGGGGGTGGGGCATTGCTTTTTAATGAAGGGGGGGGGGGGGCATGGACCATGCTTTTTTAATGAACTACATGTATCCAACGGTGAAACTATAGGGTAAAATTTAAGGGGTTCACAAGGGGGTGCACCATTTTTTTTCTATAGGGGGCACTCTTTGCCCATTTGCCCATCAAAACTAGTTTTCGTTTGGATTTTTCCTAAACAAGACACATTTCAGCGTTCTTGATATGCCGTTTATTATTTTTATTATAACATTTTTGTCTGACATGGAGGTAAAAACAAATACGGCCTACATTGTCTGAAAAAAGAAACATAACAAGAAATAGTTTTTAAAACGATGTACTATATAAAAGCTTATAAAGTGTAACATTTTATTTTGGTAATTTTTTCAATCTCATAGTCAAAATTTCAAATGGCTTGGGGCGGCATCCGGGCGGGTACATACATCAGTTTGTTGAAACGTGTACCCCGTATCCCCAAAACCACTTAGTTACGCCACTGCTGATGTAGCTGGAATTTTTTTCGGAGGGGTGGTGGGCACTGACAAATTGTTGGGGGGGGGGGGGGGGCACGTTCCCTGACCCCTGACCCTCGTGGCCACGCAGCGGACTACAGGTATAGCGGTCTCCATACAATTAACCCGTCCGGTACACATCAATCACACCAGTTCCCGCCCGTATCGGGTTCTTCCAAGTTAAGATAAAACAAGCTAAAACGACGAAAGAAGATGAAGGGGAAATAAAAATAAAATGATGAGAAGAATCCGAGATGAGCCAGTTATGTCTTTTAACAAGTGACAAGTGACTGGTAGCCGACCTAAAGATCAATTAACTTAAAACTTATTATCATTTGTTTATTTATTTGTTTTACAAGAAATTATTGATTTAAGTAAGAACTCATGATTGCTTTTGGGATGGGGTGGGGTGGGGCTGACGCAGGTCGCCTTTGGAAATACTCTCAACATCACTTTGGGCCATGCTGCTGGGCCGTAAAGTGAGGTGGCGGCAGGAGGGTTGAGGGGAGGAGGGCGTGGAGTTTAAAATGGGCGGGCTGATCTGATCGTTTCTGGGCAAGGGTGTCGATCGCTACCGAAAATTGGGGGGGGGGGGGGGCGCGTGCAAGCCTTGGAAGATCGGAAATAGCTTGGCCGGAAATAGGCCCATATATAGCATTCCGCGCGTGGTCCATCTTTGTACGTGCCGTCGCCAGGGCAATGTTTAATAAACACAAACTCATTTTACCCATTACTATTCGAACGTTATCGGTTCTTTGACGAAAAATGTATGAAAAACCAGTTTGTTTGTTTGTTTGTTTGTTTGTTTGTTTGTTTGTTTGTTTGTTTGTTTTTTTTTTTTTGGGGGGGGGTGTCAACAAGTGTGGGGGACATTAGATATGTTATCCCCCACTCTAAAAAGTGGGGAGGGGGACACATGTCCCCCCCCCCCCGTCCCCACCAATCGACGCCCTTGTTTCTGGGTCGCTAGCAGCTGGGCTCGATTTCACAAAGAGCTAAGATTGATCTTAACTGCAAATCACTCTTAGTTGCTAAGCAAAGTGTGATGTCACAATACAAATCACTATGGTAATACTGACAACTCAGGTTATGATGAAACTTAGTGCTTTGTGAAATCGGCCTCAGGTACAATATCAAATGCATGTACAAACTAATTAACGAATTGCGATGTGAAGAGTGGGTAAGGGGCTGGGTGTAGGAGGCTGGCTACACGCTCGGGATACGACGGAGAGGACGGCGAGAGTCCCCGGTGATGCTACTACCCTCACTACAAGCTTTACTCCGTATCCACTTGACTTAATGGGGTTGAATTGGTTAGGTTGGAGGCACAAATAAATACAGCCACTGAACACTGCGTTTACACAGAGAGACACGACGACACTAAACTATATAGTTTTCTGTCCTTATATAGCTTTATCCACAAGTAACATTGCAATAATACACTTGTTGGCATAATTAGTTTCATAACGCCCTATACTGAAATTCTGCCTTGTGATAGGTTTAGAGCGCGTCACATGACATGTATTATTTTTGCTAGAAAACCGCGCGAGCGCACCGCACTTTACCCATAGCAAACAGTGTACCAATCCCGTAGCAACGTCTTCATGGTACCCAGACGTCTATGTTAGTGTATCGTATGGGGTGTTATAAAACAAATATTGACTGCTTTTACTCATGCTATGGTTAAAATTCCTAGTCCCTTGGCGATCCATAGAAAGTTCAGTTTTCACTCGGCCTCGCCTCGGGAAGACGCTCCGGGAATCACCGAGGGTGTCGCCTGTCAATATTTGTATAATTATTCGTCTCTATGTACACTAATAATCATAGTACACGGATACATTGTGTAAACCTTTGTTATGAAGTCGCCTTTTGACGTTCAAATCAATGTGACCAAACCGAGGTTGTCAGGAATGTTTAGATAGATCCCTTGTATAAACACCACGAGAATGAGTGGGTGTGTGACTGCTGGTGTATTCAGGGAACATGTCCAAAGTGGTGGCAGCGCGATAAAGGCTTGCAGTCACCAATTACAACGTCAATTATCAACTATCATTTATCAATGTCAATTATCTATATTTAATTAACGCAGGTATAACAAACTTATTGTTTCAATATATTAAGTGAAAACGCAATACAAATAAGGAGATAATATAAGAAAAGAAGACAGTCATGAACTATACAAGACCGAAAATACACGGGATGCAACAAAATTGTTGTCGAGCAGGCTTAAACACCTTATTGTGAGCATTGTGCAAATAAACATGTCTACACTCAATCTGCCTTACAGGCCAAGCAACCACATGGGGGGTATTATAGATCTATGAACTCGAAAATCTTTAACACAAAATTAGATGCCCTTGAGATTGTCTGGGATGTTGTCCATCCAGCGCTTTCTTGGGCGACCACGTGGACGGACGCCCTCTACATGTAGATCTAGTACCTTCTTTGGCCATTTTGCATCACTCATGCGCTGGATGTGCCCATACCAGCGCAGTCTACCCCAACTGACAACATCCGCATGTATCTAGGTAGAAACTAAACGTTACAGCATAGAAGTACAATTAGGAGCCCACGGGGGCTATGTCCTCAGTAGCCCCTGGTCTCGGTCTTGGCGACACTTCATAAGATTCACACAAACTTTAAGATGTTCACATGGAAGTACCCTATTTGAGAACAAAATATATAACTTTTTCACAAAGAGCATTCTTAATTGAACAATTAAAACCATCTTATGACTTGGCGGAGTTTCTGAAGGTACGAGTTGATTCGATCCCTTAAGAAATTCGGAACAGAATTTAGAACTCTGCCGCGATGCGACAATTCATCATCATTGTGAACTCTTCTGACAAATTGAGAATCCGTAAATGGGCTTCGTAATCAACCATAAACCTAGTTTTTTTTTTTTAAGTTTTGGATACACATTCGTCCTTCCTCCATGGTCATATTTATATCTGTTTAGCTCTTGGTGCATTTTATCTCTTGAAGACAATGGAGCTAGGTATTTAAGTCTAGCCTTCACCCAGATTATTAATTTTGCAAAACAGATGTACATGTGTACACGAATATATATATATAAATCAATATGTCAACATTGTACATGTACAGTGTATTGATGTTAGGCAACTGAAGCAGATATTATCTTCAATCAAACACTGCTGCCCAATGGCTTATCTTTACAGTGCAGTGCACTTCTATTTAGAAAACCAAAGGTCGGGTTGTATGGTACTTTATGACTTTATACTCCGTACAGCGATTCCATAGCGTGGACAGAGGTCAACTCAATACAAAGACTTTAAATTGACCCCCGATACGCACTGTGCGCGACTTGATGATAATGGCTTAATACCCTTCGCGAGACAAAACTACGGATTTTGATATTACAAAATCATTCCAAAGTTGGCACTGAAACACAGAGGACAAGGGATCTCATCACGACAATTACTCACCCTCAAGTATTCTGTTAATGAAAGCTTTAAAGGAGAGGTTTGTTATCGGTGAAAAACAAAACAACAAAATATATATACATAGTTTTCAAATAACCGATGCTTCCACATCGTCTTGAATAAGCATTTTTTTTCTTCTTCTTTTCAGAATCTATGTAAATATTGAGACATCCCAAGGTAACAGACCCGTGAGACAGGTTGTCTAGTTAGATGAGACCTTAGTTGGTTTATATTTAAAATCCTTCTCTTGTGACTGGATCGTTTAAGGGCACTTCCATCTACGGCAGTCAAACCTCACAAAGCTTGTAGGCGCACTAAAAATAAACTGAGCACAACAAAATACACTTGTTACAAGCAAAACATGAAATTCAATTGAAAAATAATTGTTACAACAGGGTGTATTCTTTGTTTGTTTGCATAAGCTTGATGGAAATGGGTCGTAGAAACATGCGACAACAGCATGCCGTCCCTTCTCGCCCATCCATCCATTACCACGCTGCCGCCCCTCGGCACCTGTCAAGCCTGTAGCACGGTGACGCTCCTTCGCCCCTATCCATTCCGTACCATTTAGAGCCATTTTAAATTATATCATCCGCATCCTACCTAACCATCAAAATTTATTACCGTATACTATTATAATGATGTAAGTAATGTATATTTACACAACAAAATACATCTGCTTTTGAATTATTCAGAATGTCGTATCTTAATGCAAGACAAACCATCATCATCAGATACCCACATTATTAGAATCAACATGTTCCCCGGTAATAATAATAATCCATATTTACAATCCTGCAACACTTTCAAAATTTACAATTCGTTTTTTTTTCTTCTTGTCTTGCAGAGAGAGAGAGCGTAATTAACACAATTATTTATGCCTGGACAGCCAGACATATGATTATCCACAGTGGTAGACATATTATAACATCTTATATATGTAATCTACTCTTCAAAACTTCTACATATTATATAGTCATACAAAGGAAATTAAAATAGAGGGGGGGGGGGGGTAATTACAACATGTAATAAAATCCATTATATATGTTTACCGATGAAGGTGCTTGAAAATAATAAATCATATTTGTAATATTGCTGGAAAGCATTCTGATTTTTAGGGAGGTGGGGGAGAGAGCTGCTGCTGAAGTTTGCAAAAGCAACCCTGACCGAAGTTGATTGAGTTCCAGGTGACATCTGTAATATCTTTCTCTTGGGTGTTCTTTTGTTGGGGTTGTCTATGGGGTGGGGTGAACCAGAGGTGTTTTGCCAGACCTACTCCTGGCCCTAATTACACCCATGATTTGGAGTGAGTTTTACCGAGATAGCGACCGATGAGATTAGTTCTTTGGAATGGCGAAGTAGATGATGACTCCAAGTATGGCCAGGAGGACGATGACACAGATGACGATCATAATCTTCTTCCGGCGGGCTTTACTCTGTCCAAAAATTAAAAAAAAAAATAAAAAAATAAATCAGTATTCAAACTCAGAATAGACTCAAACTTTCATTGAATTCATTCTTAAGTCTAGGCTTACAAGCCTAACATCTTCCTGTGTTTTTACGATTGCGATTTTAAGTCCCATCCTGTATTTGCTAGACATTTTGCTCTCTCATCCTTCAAGTTTACTTTTTTGACCACGGTTTTGACTGTGTCCATTTTTGTTCCATTCAAGGGATCACAATAGAAATAAGTCTTTGACAAACACCACCCTTTCTTACTGTTTTCTTATTTCTAAGTTTGAATTTCACTGCCGTTTCCTTATTTTCATTTCGGCTATGTCAAAATTTGTGTGCAATTTGAATGTATTTTTACAGTTTGCCAAATAAATCACATCAAATCAAATCAAGCAATGTACGTGGGAACTCAAGGTTCCAAATGTTTGTTAAAATACAAAGCAAGACTTACAGGTCTACAGTCAAACTACTGATCTACATTGAAAACAACAGACCACAACAGAATTCCATGTTTGTTTTTAAATGAGTTAAAGGGGCTGTGTCGTCATGATAATAGCAGGCCTGTGGCTGTGAATGGAAAGACGAACTCTCACCCAGATACTGCACACTCGCGCCACCTTGCGGTCAAATCACAAAGGGTGCCGTCTTTGTCAGACTGTGTTGTGACTGCTGGCGCGCAAGAGCGCGTAGCAACTGAGAGCAAGTTCGATCAAGGACCATAGCTAACCATAGTTCGACTAACTCTGATCGAACCCACGCTAGTTGACGATGGTTGGACTAGTCTAGTCGACTATTCGCGACCAGCCTATCGAGGTTGGTCACATCGCTGGTTACCAATAGCCGTTTCATAAGCACAATGCAGAGGGGACCAGTTATCAGGAAAGTGATAATGCTGATTTCGCCGTTTTCTCATGGTCGCGTTGACGTGACATGACTAGAGTCGTTCGCACTTCAACTTCAGTGCGCATGCACTACGTACGTCACAAACCAACCACTAGTTAACCAGTGGTCCTTGATCGAACTTGCTCTGAGTCATTGAATTCTTTTTAGTGCTATATTCATGACGACACAGCCCCATTAAATAGGACATTCAAGCCAACCCTGAAACCACTAGATGCAATTGTTTAAAAAGTAAAAGGCAAGCAAATGAATGTATGAAACACCATGAACAAATTTCATGGAGCCGTTTACCGAGGAATTCTGTCTTTATGACTCACATAAAGCCAGGCTTTACGGAGTACCGTGAGCTTATATTTCCATGGTAAGCCATCCCATGAATTTAAGATCAGATCAATACAATAGTGTAACAAGGTATTATCCCTACAAGACAGATTCTCATAAACAGCAGCATTTTAACAAAATTTGATGTTTTGCTTCCAGCCCTAATTTCATAAAACTGTTAAGCACAGAAAAGTCTTGCTCAGCAGAGACAGCTTACCAGCCAGAATACCATCAAAGTTTACATGATTGCCACCGGTTCCCTGCTCATTTTTGTGCATAGCAAAGACATTTTGTTAAGCAATATTTCCTGCTTTATGAACAGCTTTATGATATTGGGTGTTAGTTTGACAAATTACCACGTACCATTTGAATAAATTAAGCAGGCGAGTTGAAGAAACCCGATGGATTAGGATTTAGGGACCGAAACATAGATTATGACGCCAACAATTGCCAGCAGTACAATACAGCAGATTACAATCATTATTTTTTTCCTTCGTGCCTTGGACTGTCAAAAAAAAAAATATATATATATATATACATGTATATAAAAAAAATAAAAATAAATGAAGAAAATATAATAAATGAAAATACAAAGGGTACATGATGGTGAAATCCTTGGGATTCACTTTTATTCATTAAATTTTGGTTGTCGCAATTTGATATTTGTTTGATCGACCAAATGTAGATCATGTATGGGTTTTCTTCAACGATTGTACATGTATATAAAAACATAGACATGCAAGTGAAAAGAAAACACTAAAATCTTGATAAAGTTGGCAACTTGAGAAAAGGAGACACATGTAATTATATCTCCTAAAGATTGACTAATTTTGTTGAGTACTTTTTGTTATTTACTTATTTTGTTGAGTACATCAATGTAGCTCACTTATCAAGCTGTGGTTGTGCTTGCCAAGTTCGATGTGCATTGAGCTTTTCACTCCATTCAAAAAGAGATACCAGACTATTTTGGGGTTCTGTCTTTAATATAACCAGTTCTTATATAGCGCATTTCACAATAATGTCTCAATGCGCTGGTCATTGGGCCAATAACATTCCTGTAATCTTTCTCAGCTCCCTGAGCTACCGTGGCACTCTGAAGGCTTTTTCAAACACAATATCAACCTCTACCCTCGCAGGTACCCATTTATACCCCTGGGTGAAGAGAAGCAATTCAAGTAAAGCATATTGCTCAAGGACACAAGTATCATGACCGGGATTCGAACCCACATCCTGATGACTTAACCACCAGAACTTGAGTCCGGTGCACTAAGCCACTCGGCAACAACACGCTACTTCACTCTTCAGTATGGTTGTATTGCAGTATCATGAATTGACTGCTATTACCATAGCCATAGCCGTACTGTCCTAGCCATAGCCATACATAGCCAAAGTCCGGCTTGTTTCAGACACAGCCAATGAATTATGCACATTGTGCGTACACAAAGTGCCATAAAGCGCTGCAAACACATACTCGCGCAGTTCTCGTAGCTTGTATTCATGACATGCGCGTGTAATGTACTCCAGCATGGCGAGTGATAAAATAGTGACGCCATCTAAGAATGATGCATCGGAAACAATAAGAATGTCCTTTTATGCAGTTTGTTGAAAGCTGTTGCACTGTCAATTTTCTCTCTAAATGTAAAAGAGTGATAAACCACTCGTTTTATCCACCATACCACTCTTGCAAAGAGCCATATGGTGGACAACTCTTTTTAGAGTGAACGACGGGTATTTTAAACTTGAATCAGAGTGAAGTTCGCTCCAATTTCACTCAAAAAGGGTGATGCACAGTGATTTTCACTCTCGAAAGAGACAAAATGACACCACTCGGGCGAGAAGAGTGAAATTTTCACTCTTTTACATTGAGAGAGTTTGGAATCATTGTTGAAAAGTGTGACGTTTGTGTACAGAAATCACTTATCTTGGACCAAAACTACACCACAGCAAGCAGCAACATGAAGGCGAAGAAGATAATGAAATCACCCACACAATCCAAAGAACAATCATGCTGCAATGAATGCAAGAGACCTTGACCTACCTGGTAAGTGCCAGCCTTAACAAGCTGAGTATTGGCTTGTTCAACATGGACCTCTGCTGTTTCTACATTGGCCTCTATACTGTCTGTATGAGTTAAGGTAGAATAAAAGAATCCATTTTTAAACACCTGTCTTTGATTACAAAATCAGTCAAGGACTGTCCAGAACCCACATTTTGTCCAGATAACTTCGAAAATAGTTTTTAGGCGCAAAACAGTTATACTGGGACGAGGTGCATGCTGGTCTAGATTTTGTCGTCATCAAGACCAGCATGCTCCTCATTTGACGGCTTAACGCGTGTGTCCACGCTCTGTATTGCGCCAACAAAGTATTTGCAAAGTCGTTCATGAGCAAGACACTTGAAAAGACAGTTTGATTTGTTCCACTATTTCGCAGAAATAAAGACACATTTACAGTCTTTTCCCTGACCTAATTTTGACAAATGCCGTTTCAAAACGCAAAAATACTTTGGCGTATGCCGTGTACAACACATAATAGAAGGCAATAGCTTCTGGTAACATGAGATTATGTTTGGTCCTGAAAAAATTTAAAAACTCATTTGTATTTTCAAATCAAATATCGTGGGGGGGGGCTACTAATTGTGGACAGATATTTTTCTTTCATAGCCTCCTGGGCCCAGTGTCATAGACCAGCTTAAGCAAAAATGAGTGGATACCAGTCACAGATGGTACTTGTAACATGGTATTTTGGTTGGTAACCTTATAGTGGTTTCTGGTTAGCATAATTTTATTGTGCTTAGTTACTTTTTTGCTTAGTACTTTTTGTGCTTAAGCAGCTCTATGCAATTGGGCCGTAGACTAAATAAAAATCTATTTAATATTTAAATCGTTTTTTTTTTACCATGAAATTGGAAAAAAAAAAAAAAAAAAAAATGGCAATACATCTTTAACAGTTTGGTCCCATCATGCTTGGGATGCTGAGCCTATCTTAAGGGTTTACCACGTTGTTTCTGAGTCTTTGCTTTCCAGTTCTACTAGGATTTAAATCATTATTTAGAAATTATTATGTTTAATTCAATAAATATATAACAACAATCAATACACTTAACATTCACTTCTATAATGCAAACATCAAGAACAATGCAAAGAGGTTACATAATGATGGAAATGGAATGCAATTATAATGGCAGAACAAATATATAATGATGATAATAATAATAATATGATAATAATAATAATAGAAGCATTGTACTAATATTGGATTCCATCATGTTGCTAAGATGATTTTAGACACCTTTTTGGAAGCAACGTAATTGTAGCGACGTAGCTTTTGATGTCATCGCGACATCTTCATTCATTTAGATTTAAATCCCAACAACAAATGAAGTTGTCGCGATGACATCAAAAGCTACGTCGTCACTACAAGTACTTTGATTCCAAAAAGGTACTTAAAATCATCTTAATAATAATAACAATAATAGTATTTAAAAAACATGAAAATGTTCCAATTCTACAAAGCAGAAAGTTTACGTCATCCTTATTAAAAAGAAAAACAAACCAAATTAATTGACAATACACTAAATATGAGAGAGGGGAGAGGTTACTAACGAAAGAAGAAGAAAAAAAAGGGGAAACAACTACATCATACAAAAGTGACAAAATAATATAAAGTAAGTAAAAACTGAAGTGAAATAACACAGCACACCCTGAGCAAATATATTTCAAACTAATCTTGAACTTACCGATCATATCTCCTTGCTCATGAACCATGGTGGCAAGATCCTTGAAAATTGTGTTCACATCTACAATATCCGACTGCAAAACAGAAAGGAAGGCTTCTTAATGTTAACAACATTAGGATTAATGTACTAGATGTTGTGGTAGTCATTGCTAATACATGTATACATAACTCGACACTGGCCTCTAGCTACTTGGCAAGCTCGGTGGTCTAGTGGTATGACAACTGCTCTAGAATGGCTGAGGTCATGGGTTAGAATCCCACCTGAGTAATATACTTGTGGAGTTTAATTTTTTTTCTGGAAAGTACTTAATATATACAGTGCGGAACACACATCAGTGAAAGGTAAAACACTAATTACTAGGCCCACTAATTGCCAAATAAGTAAGTTATGCATTACAGAAATCTACCAACTGATGCATTTTGGTTTTAGGAAAACAAAAAAAACAAACAAACAAACAAGTAAAATTGGTGTGCACCATCATTCATATATTTGAATCACTCCACAGAGCGTTTCAATTTTGGCAAGATTGCTCATTTGGCATTCCCTTGTTTGCATTTTTAAATTTTACGCACTAGGCCCAATAGATGAATGGATATTTGGTTTTTAATACTTTTTAACCCTCCTACTGCCTGACCATTCAGTATCATCTAATGCGGTTTTGAATGATAGATAAACTATGCCGGTCTGCAATATGATGTCACGTGGTAAATGCATCTACACAGTACACATTCATCCCCCCTACTCCATGACCATTCAATATCCTCCACTGTGGTGTTGAATGACAACCTACAATATGATCAATTATACAAATATTGAGTGATTCAGAGTGCAATGGGAGGAATATTATCGCGAGGTAAAATTTGGACTGTTCCATTTCACGAGGCGAAGCCGAGTGAAATGGAACAGTCCAAATTTTACCGAAATAAAGTCACTCAATATTTGTTTTATATAACTGACTATAGATCCTTGTCATTTGATTTTTTCACAATAAACACAAAATCAAATAAATACGGTTCCTGAACCACCCACCACTCTGAAAATTCTGAAACAACTTCTAAACAGCGTGGACGACTCCATGTAGACACAGATGCGCTATTTTCCGTTCTCCACGCACGCGTGACAACAAATTTATCTTCAAGCAAACTTGACGAGCGCAGCTTAGAACAGTGCAATACGCAGGGTGTGATATTATTACAACCTTTTGCACAGGTGCTTCTTTGTTTTAGCAGCGGCGCTCTATCGATCAAAATCATTGGGATTGAGGATGATCCTAACCGTTCAATAGTAAATACTATTCCCCTAGGGTAAATAGGACTTTTGGATCACCGACGCTGATGGGAATAATATTGAATGTCATGTGATGTAGGTTCCACCAATCAAATGACAAGGATCTGTGCCAGTTATATAATGGTGAATGACGATATACAAAGTTCACACACACAAGTAGTTTTGTGCACAGTTGTGCAACCCTACACAACCAGTGCAGTTGAACAGTTTCAAAATGGTCGGTCAACTCGCTGGAAATGGTTACCAAGAGCAGGAGGGTTAAACAAAGAGTATTTTGTACGGTTACCAACCTCAAGTTTTCGGAGCTGAGACTCTCTCTCCTTCAAGGCTTCAAAATCTTCTTGTTGGAATTGACTTTGCTGCATTGCTGGCGGCTGGTTGGAGCTGTGGAATAAAAAGCAATCAACAAAGAAAAGACATGAATGACTTTCATGCAGCATTCTTCATTAATGGTTGACGGCTGGCCAAAAAACCTTCAGCTGACTGGTTTATTGCTTTCCACAGCTGTGGATATTTTTACATAGCTTCATATTCAATAATAATAATAATAATATGCAGTTCTTATATAGCGCTTTATCACACCCGATGGGCGTCTCAAAGCACTCAGTATTTTTTCCTGCAAGGTATGATGAGTTACGTTTTTGAAGTATGAGACTTGTTCCTTTACACAGCACCATGTAACAGTTTACAAGGTGCTATGGCGCAATCTGCAGCCGATCAAACCAGGAACACCGGGGCGAACCCCTTCTCTTTGCGATAAGTGCACTGGGTTCTTTTACGTGCATTACACAACACACGGGACCAACGGCTTTACGTCCCATCCGAAGGACGAAGCAAGAATGGTTAAGTGTCTTGCTTAAGGACACAAGTGTCACGACCAGGACTCAAACCCACACTCTGCTGATCAGAAACACCAGAGCTTGAGTCCGGTGATCTTATCCACTCGGCAGAGACACGCCACACAGTACTCTGTATCCCAAAACATCAGCTTGAACATACAGGTTGATTAACCCTCTTACTAAGTATGTTTCTTGCGACAACCAACCCCATACCTCACTAAGTGGCATTTTGAGGCACACACATGCTGATGTAGAGGGTAGAGCTATTGCCCAAAGTACTTCAACGAGAGTGGGTAAACTGGAAAAGCCACCAGCTGAGAATTTGAGCACCTGTGAGAAGAGATGAGGTTCTCAACCTTGGTCAATTTCTGCACTGGCAATCTGGAGCACCTTTTAAACCGTTTCATAGTGCTATGTAAAGGACCAGGTCTCATAATTCAAAACTTAACTCTGCATACCTTGCAGGAAAAAATACTGAGCACTCTGAGACGCCCGTCAGGTGTGATAAAGCGCTATATAAGAGCTGCGTATTTTTGTATTATGGATTACATGTACAAAAACAGTGACAGGAAAGTGTGGTATGGGTTACCTTGCCGTTGTGTGCATAGCATAAATGGGAGATTTTGTGGCTTCTTGGAGTATGCTAATAACATGACACAATCCTTTTTTTTTTGCTAGTACTATTGTTTTCAAAAAATTCACAAAAACCTTTGACACAACAAATTCACATTCACACAACATGATATAATTTGTGTTTCACCCTGTACCAATGTGTGTTAAGCACTGTATACTCAGTACTTTCCCGAGTCCTGTGGAAAAAATCCACAAGCATATTCCTCGGGTGGGATTCAAACCTACAACCTTTGCCATTCTAGAGCAGATGTCTTAACAACTAGACCACCGAGATTGCATGGTAGCTAGAGGCAGTTCAAATCCTTTATTTTAGCAGCAGGTACCGCAACAATTTAGTAGATGTTAAATTTGCATATGAGATAACGAATTTTATTTGTGTTTCACCCATGCACCGATGTGTATACTCAGTACTTTCAGAGGTCTAGTGGTAAGACATCTGGTCTAGAATGGCAACGGTCGTGGGCTCGATTCCCATCCGAGTAATATAACTGGATTTTTTTTTCACAGCACTTGGGAAAGTAGTGAGTATATACATCGGTGTATGGGTAAAAAACACAAATAATATTCTGTATCCCGATGCAAATTTAACATAACATCAAAGAACTTACAATAAATGTTAAAGAATCAGAGATAAAGAATATTATTTGTAATGTTTCACCCATACACCGATGTGTGTTAAGCACTGTATACTCAGTACTTTCCCCCGAGTCCTTTGAAAAAAAATCACAGGCATTTTTCTCGGGTGGGATTCGAACCCACAACCCCCGCCATTCTAGAGCAGATGTCTTACCAACTAGAACTTACGAGACTGCCCAGTAGCTAGAGGCAGTTTGAATCCTATTAGCAGCGGATACCGAAATCATTATAATAGATGTTAATTTTTTGCATCAGGGATAAAGAGTATTATTTGTAATAATTTACCCATACACCGATGTGTGTTAAGCACTGTATACTCAGTACTTTCCCCCGACTCCTGTGAAAAAAATGCTCTAGAATGGCAGGGTTCCTGGGTTCGAATCCCACTCCAGAAAAATGCCTGTGATTTTTTTTCACAGGACTCAGAAAAGTACTGAACACACATGGTGTATGGGTAAAACATTGCAAATAATGTCAAAGAACTTCAATTACAAACTGATTTACAACCCTGGTCCAATTTTTAAAATTTTTTTATTATTTTTTTTCAGAAGTCGCCAGACACACAAGGCCAGTAAGCCACTCGAGGTGTGGGCTACACATCAACTGTTTTTTTCAGGGGCCGTTGCCACCTACTCCTGGGGCTGAAACAGGGTTACCCCCTTTACAGTCTGTAAGGATGTAGGCTTGGGTATCATCCATCAGAAGCCTGGCTGGTAGAGCAGAAGGCTCTACCTCCACAACTTTTACGGAGCAATCATGGTTAAGTGTCTCGCTCAAGGACACAAGTGTCGCGACCGAGACTCGAACCCACACTCCGATGACTCAGCCACCAGAGCTTGAGTCCGACGCACTAACCACTCAGCCACGACACGCCATAAATTGGTTCAATTGTTCACAGATATCTCAGTCATACAACCAAATTTAGCGGGAAAAAAAATACCCCAAATCATCAGAAATGGAAGTTCTTACCTCTCCCAGTTGATGAGAGCATTAGGACCTTCATCGTAATCATCCTAAAGTAAAAACAACAAACAATTATAAACACAATAGTATACAAATAATCAATGTTTATGAGTGCAGAATGGTAAGAATATTTTCATGAGTTGAAAGATGGAATGTTCCATTCAACGAAGCTTTTGGGGGCATAAATCTTTTTCTAATGATCTGAGTTGAATAGAACATTCCATCTTTCAACGAATGAAAATATTCTTACAATTGTATGAATGACAAACATGCATTATTTGTTTTCTATAACATCCAAGTAGATCTTTGTCATTTGATTGGAAGATAACACTACAAAGTATAATAATAAATAAAAAGTACAAGCTTCAGCCATTTTTAATCGAATCGTCACTTTCGTCAATGGAGGGAGGGTGAGCATGCAACAGAACAAATCGGATGGAACGAAAAATGCACAGTGAATGACGTAACGTGCAATGGTACATTTATTTGCTATCACGTGACCGACCATCCTCCAATCAAATGACAAGGATCTGCTTATAGGATTTGAGGCATTGCATGGTGAGGTATCAATGTATATTTGGTTTGCAGTAACACCATGTGATTATATCTACTTTGCTATATACAGTAGATTGTTCTTGTGAGAACTTGTCTTGCTATTATTCTACTACCGCAGAGTAGATTTCGGAATTCGGGAGACAACGTAGTTCTGAAAAGATCTGTCCTGCTTTTTAAGTACTACCTGGGGTAGGAAATCGGCCGGGACTACTACTACTTTTTCGCTTAGTGGATTGGGGGGGACTTCTCGGATAACTTCACTACCGCGGAGTGAGTTTGGTCTCTAGACTAAGCGAAAAAGTAGTAGTAGTCCCGGCCGATTTCCATAAATAGTACGTAAAAACTAAACCAAACTTTTTTATAAAAGCCCATGGATAAACTGACACGACAGCCAAATTACAAACTATATTGTTTACAAAAAAAAGAGACAAAAAAGAGACAACTTACCGCCAGTCCTGAATGAGCTCGGACGCGTTTGACTCCCTCTCGCTCTTTCTGGGCCGCCTCTCGTTGTACCCTCTGGAACTGATTCAGAGCCGCTGTGAAGTCGCTCGTGAATCTCTCTTTCTGCATCCTTTGCTGCCTCTGTGATCAAGAAACAAAAACAGAATTCCGCTTTCTCAGCAAATATTTTTGAATCCCGGAAGTGGTATGCCTGGGAATATTTTCCCCAGTCTCAGAAAGCTCTTAGCTTACAGTGCTTATCACACATTATTATTATTATTATTATTACTATTATTATATATTTCTGGTAATGAAACCAAGGATGCCTCATAAGTGAACTTAATCACTGTAGCTCTCAAGCCTGAGGAAACCTGTAGACAAGGGTGCTTACTATCTGAACCAGAAACACCGGGGTAATTCCCCTACTCTTCCACGATAAGTGTTCTGGGTTCTTTTACGTGCACTACCAATCCTAGTCCACAGGACCTACGGCTTAACGTCCCATCTGAAGGACAAAGCAATTATGGAGACAGTGTCTTGCTCAAGGACACAAGTGCCCCGACCGGGATTCGAACCCACATTCTGCTAACACCAGAACTTGAGTCTAGTGATCTAGACCGCTCGGCCACGACACTCCACTGGTGAAGGGTTAAGCTGTCTCCCCATCCCCTCCAAATCTAAAATTAAATAATATTCTGTATCCTTGATGCACGGGTGTGAGTGAAAAAATTAATAAATGAAAACAGCTAGCGAAAAGCTGAAATTTAAGAAGTTTTGTACAGAGCAAGGCGTACAAAAAAGCTGAAATTCAGAGTAAAAATCTAAACAAATAAACAAGCTGAAAACAGCTCAAAAGCTGATTCTCACACCCCTACTGATGCAATTATTACATCTTTTAAATCAAATAATATACAAATAATATCACTATACACTCTTAATACTACGAGCTTAAGGCTGGTTTATAATTGGTCACGCAATGGTCGCATGGCAGTAAAATTGATGCTTGACGCAATAGTCTATGCTGCGACCATAGACTGCAAAGAAAAGCCTCGGCGATCACAGCCTCCCAGGGTTATCATCGTGCGACCAACTATAAACCAGCCTCAATACTAGGATTCTACTGCACGACGGTGCTGTTGTCATCGCAGACTAATGAGTAGAGACAGGAAAAACAGCACCAATAAGAACGCATTCAAGAATGGATACACTGACAGGATACGTATTTATGAAACAAATTCTGTTGTTGCTAATGGGGCATTATTCAGGCCTCGATTTCAAGAAAAACGGGGGCAGGCCTTTGCTGGCCAAATCAGAGAAATTGTACAAGGGCATGCCAGCCAAGTTGGTAGTTAGAGTGCAATTTTTCTGAAGGGCATGCTGGCCAACTCGACAGGGCATGAGGCCAATGGCCTCGGTTACGATCAAGGCCTGCATTATACACTGCATTAAACCAAGACGGACAACCTTCTACAAGTGCCAATTTAACTTATAACGATTGCACCTTGGGTTTTTAAGCAGTCATATTCATAACTTTGTTTCAAACCTACATGTACCTTTTTTTTTTTCAAGAGCTTCTTACACGGTCCTGTCATCAATGACAATTGAGTTGGCACCTTATCAACTTATCGATTGATTGATTATCATTTTATTTATCTAATTGGTAACGCTTTTTTATCTTCAAGCAAACTTGAATCCTTGACTCTGATTGGTCGATCCAGAGCAACAATAGTGTGATACATAGTTTTAAAACACACCTCTCCCTGGTTCTTTATCCTGATTGGCTGAAACACGGTCGCGTGGGGTGAACTAATATAGCCTAGTTCATGAAATCTGCGCCACACGCCCCGCACGTGCTTCATTTGGGGGAAATAGTTTGCAAAGCGGGAAATAGTTTCAAAACCCCCAAAACTATTGACTGGTAAACAGCGCCCTCAAGAGAACGAAAATGGCGGCGTCTGCGGATCCAGAAGAATCCCCGGCCCCCCAAAAAGTGATTTACTCATCTAAACGGCATTTTGGACTGAGGTGTGTTATAAAACACAGATGGACTGGCATTATTCGGGCAATAGTGCACGTGTATGCACCCCTCGGGCCTGTGAGTGACCAGGAGAGGATCCTATTTCCCTCTGCCTTACCCTCTCCTGGTCACTCACAGGCCCTCAGGTTGCATAGACGTGCACTATTTCCCTCATTGCCAGTCCATATGTGTATAATATTGCACGGCCCATATCACACCCTGTTCTTTAACGCGCTGTTCTTATTCGCTGTTCTGACTCCCATCTGCAGAATCCTATGGTACATTCACTGTAAATTCAAAAATGGCGCATTTGCTTGAAGATACCTTCGTTATCATACGCGCACTCGTGGAATACAGAAAAATATAGCGCGTTTCCGTCCCATATCCGGCCCTCTTTGGGCATGGGGCGCAGAAGCGCTATATTTTTCTGTATTCCACTTGCACTTGTGTTATAGGCCTAACTAATAACGTCATCAGCAACTTACCTGATCTGATGGGGAGATGGGAGGAGGGGCGGAGCTTAACTCCTTCAACATTCTATTGGTGTCCTTGGCCAGTTGGTTGGTATAATGCTGAACTTCATCCCTGAATATGAAATATTGAAAAAATCAAAACTTAACTCCTAACGGTTATTGCAAAAATCAAATGCACCTGCTGTCATTTTGACTAACCTTACCAATCAGCAAAGATTATAGAGCGCCGTAGGCGCAAGATGGGGAACTCTGGCTGAAATGTGAAATGTCACTGACGCCATTTCGGCAAGTGACTCTATTGATACAACACTGATACGTGCGGACCATTGTAGACAAGGACAATTGCTATCAATGGGAAACACAGGCATTCACTTGCCGAAATGGAGCCCATGCGTGTTTCACCATCTTGCGCCTACGGCGCTCTATAATCTTTGCCAACCAGACTTGCCTAAAATCAACCTGCTTGGGAGACAGATAGACCACCAGAACAAGAGTCTAATAGTTTAGAATTGAGTACACTATCAACCCTGGATTATCATGCAGGCAATGGTCTCTGGTGGTCCTTGTCTAAGTGGCTCTTCCAAATAGCCCCAAAGACTTGAAGTTTTTTAAAAGGGAGTGTCTGTTTTTTTTAATTTTTTTTATGGAAGTCGCCAGCCTGAAAGCCACTCGAGGTGTGGGCTACAAATCAGCTGTTTTCCCAGGGGCCATTGCCACCTACTCCTGGGGCTGAAACAGGGTAACCCCCTTTACAGTCTGTCAGGATGTAGGCTTGGGTATCATCCATCAAAAGCCTGGCTGGTGGAGCAGAAGGCTCTACCCCCCAACTGTAGCTAAAAGAAAATGGCATGCCCGTTTTTGCTCAACCATCTTTCGTTCCAGTAAAAGCAAGTACTGTCCAAAACAAATCAGAACAAAAAAGAGAAAACAAATGGAAAAAAAAAAAAAAAAAAATGTGAAAACTTACAGCTTTGCTCGAAGGTTTTTATTATCATCTGATGTGCCGAGCCTTGTTATTATTCTTTCAATTTCCCTCACTGGAAAAGACAAAGTAGGAAAAGATTTCAACAAAAACTCACTTCCAAAATTACTGAAACATAAATTACAACACCAAACAATCAAAATTGCTGGTGTGCTATTAAAATTCAAGGAAGAAAAGTTGCTTACATTGTATATCAAGTTTCGAAATACAACATAAAATAACTATCCAGATTGTTGTGATTATTATGACTAATTGGTTACTTGCAAAACTCTATCCATAGTAACATTAGAGCGAGCAAATGGCGTGTCTAGCGGTCTAGCGCACTGGACTCAAGCTCTGGTGATTCTGATCAGCAGAGTGTGGGTTCAAGTCTTGGTCTTGACACTTGTGTCCTTAAGCAAGACACTTAACCATTATTGCTTCGTCCTTCTGATGGGACGTAAAGCTGTTGGTCCCGTGTGTTGCGTAATACACACACAAAAAAACACTTACACTTATCGCTAAGAGAAGGGGTTTGCCCCGGTGTTTCTGGCTTTGGCTGCAGAATGCGCCGCAGCACCTTGTAAACCCTTATAAGGTGCTACATAAATGGGTCTCGTAATTCAAAAACCTATCGTAAAAAATGACAATAATAAGTGCCTTGAGTACCTAATTGCTGGTAGATACGTGCGCTATATAAGACTCCGGTATTATTATTATTAAATACTCTCCATCTTGAACTCACCATTTTGAGATATTTTTTGTATGTTTGAGCCTATGCCCTGCGTCAACCTGTTGTAATCTGCTGTTGAGCTATTCCGGCCTATTTGACAAACCATACAAAATAAACCCGATAGTAAACAACAATTTTGCTGAATGATATTTATAGCTATGAGGAAAATAGATTCCAAAAAAGAAACAAACTGAAGTTCAACAAAATATCATGCAGAAGGCTAAGACAAAAATTAATGACAATTCGACAAAATGAACACACAGTTGTTAGAACATGCAATAAACTTGATCAGACAATTCATCTGAAAATACAGGGCTTAAAAAATACAGAATATTACAATAGAGAACAAATGCCCATCCAAAATCGAACAGTCTGAGAATTGCATGGACCGATTTTCGCCGAAATAATTTTCTTATACTAAAGACGCTGTGTCGTCATGATTATAGCAGGCCTGTGGCTGTGCATGGAAAGATGAACTCTCACTCAGATACTGCCCACACGCGCTCAAATCACAAAGGGTGCCGTCTTTGTCAAACCGTGATGTGACCGCCGGCGCGCACACGCGTAAAGTAACTGGGTTGTTCCATTTACTGCTATAATTATGACGTCATATCCCCTTTAAGCAACAAACCGCAATAATTTTCTTTTGAAGAAAGTTTTCTCTGAACGAATTTTTGACAGATGATGCTGTTCCAAAAGGAAAACATACAAACTCTTTCGCATATGCCATGGACAATGCACAAAATACGTACAACATGCAAAATTGTTTGTACCTGGCTGATGGCCGTGACATAATGTCAGGATCCCGACAATAATTCATTTTGAGTTTTTAATTAACTATCACTTATCATTGGCAGATTTTTTTTCATGCAAATCCAGCAAAAATCATGCACAATCTAGCGGAAAATAGCTATTTATAATTTAAATAGAATTTTTCGGGTCAAATCAGCCAAAAAAACAGACCCAGCATTTTTTATAACTAGCTTCTGGGGTTAAAACTCAATAGTGTACACAATTTGATTTGAAATGTTTTATTAAAAATAGACCATCGCAGCCAGCAGCTGAATTGCGGTAAAACAAAACAAAACATAAAAAGCAGCAAAGTATAAACATAAGCCTTAAAAATAAACAATGTAAGCATTAGACAAAAACAGATGGGCAAATGAAAGACAGCATGATTGAATGAATAATGCCGTCATGGTATAGTTAGATTCTTAGTGTATTTGACAGATCCCACATGCTGAATCTTACACTATTTGTCTACTCATGAATAAAGCTTTCAAAGTCGCAGACAAATTTCTTAAGAAGATTTGCGCAAGATTCTCTACCTGCTGATCCAGATGAGTAGGTGGAATAACTGCCCTCATTGTACCCACCTCCTCCAGTTCCACCGAAGTCCCCCTTACCGAAAGACATCTTCTTACTCTGACTCTCTGTCTACTTCAACGAGAATTTCTCTCACGCTGAGCGAGGATAATAAATTGTGGTTGTTGTTGTTTCAGGATTTGACGACTGTCTCTTATATCTTTTCTCTTAGATGCTTGATGAAAAGGTCATCCTAGGTCGTCATGTTTTATATGATTGAAGACCACATTTGATGACTGAAAGAGAGACAAACAAACGAAAATTGTATTAGATGAAACTAAAATTAAGAGTAATGGTGTTCAAGTACGTGTAGTTTAGATTATGGCACGTGCTGGCCGAGTGGTCAAGCGCACCGGACTCAAGCTCTAGTGTTCTGATCAGCCAAGTGTGGGTTTTTTGAGTCCCACTCTTGACACTTGTGTCCTTAAGCAAGACACTTAACCATTATTGCTTCGTCCTTCGGATGGGACATAAAGCCGTAGGTCCCGTGTGTTGTGTAATGCCAGAATAGAACCCAGTACACTTGTTGTTTAGAGAAGGGGTTCGCCTGGTGTTTCTGGCATGGTTGGCTGCACATTGTCCCACAGCTCCTTGTAACCCAAAACATGGTGCTATGTAAAGAAATGGGTCTTATAATTCCAACATCGCTCCGCATACCTTGTAGAAAAGAAAAAAAAGCACTTTGAGACGCCCTCTGTTGTGATAAAGCGCTACAAGAACTGCGAATGTAACTATCCGCCCTCCTTAATGTTAAATCATGAATGCTTAACTTCACCATCAGTCTATCAGCATCAAATTATATGGTGTATTGACTACCTTGCACAGCTGACATCTGACTGCCCATGGTCTGCTATTTTCAGAGTCAAAACACATGGCAGATACAGTGAGCGTTTAATAACTCCCAAAATTGCCCGAAGCAAGATTTATTGACGATAATTCTTACGGTAACATTTATCTCATTAGTCATGTGTACACAGAATAACTCAGGAATTTTCATAACAATTGAAATTTTAAAATGACTTGATTAGTAACAACAAATCAATAAGGTCTGCCACAAACTACTGCCTGGTTGATTTCGCACAAAGGTTGAACTGTGAAATGCACTGTGGGAAGGAAAAGGGAACATTTTTCTCCCTTTATCCTTCCCACAGTGCATTCCAACCATTATGCAAAATTATGCAGGCCGTTCGTAATAAAAGCCGACAACTCCGATAACAAACCATCAGTGCCAACAACAAGTTCTAAACACCTTAAAATCCACAAATAAACCAGTGGTATAATGGTGTATTAGAAAATATACTTTAAAGTATTATTAATGTAAAAGTACGGGGATAACTTTGGGAAAAAGTCACCTTTATTGAACCAGGAAAACTTATCAAACATGCAGTACGGTTGGCAGCTATCTTGCAAGTGTCTTGGCTTAAAAACGTCTCTGGGCCATACCATTATTTTACGGGTGAAGATTGTTTTAACTATGACAACACAGGGCAAGTGATATGATGACAAGAAGACCCTTCCTGTGAGGTTGTGACAACTTGTGGTGGTTTTTTTTTTTATGTACTTGATGATGGCTGGCCTAAACTTTACAACCTAATAGGATTTGTTACCATACGTGGCCTCTATTTGTTCTCCGAGATTGTATCAAATCTCCAACCAATGCCCCATCTCATTATTGGTGGTTGCACATCTCTTGCACACCAGATGCAACTGATTATTCACCCGTTTCATAATGGTATGGTCTAGGGATATTTTTTAAGCCAAGATGGCAGCCATCCGTACTCCGTCTGTGACTGATTTTTCTGATTAAGAAAATGTTACTTTTTCCCGAAGTTACCCCGTACATTTACGTTAATAATTATTTGAAATTGTGGGTGTTAGGGTATTCAGAACTTGTTGTTGGCGTGTTGTCGGAACTTTTTTATTTTATTTATTTAAAAATAAAGCATTCTTTTTATACAATAACAAGGCTCAAAAGCCACTCGAGGTATGGGCTACTTTTTGATGGGATTGAAAACTGCCCCAATGCGCAGAAACAGGACAAAGGGAGATATAAACGCAAGTCTCTTCACAGCACAGCTATAGAACAGGGAGGGGTAAATGAATCCGTTGAGAGACAAACATAACTGCCTCTTCCCCTTTTTGAAGCAATTATGGTTAAGTGTCTTGCTCAAGGACACAAGGAAGTGTCATGATCGGGATTTGAACCCACACCCTAGACTTAGCCACCAGAACTTGAGTCCGATGCACTAAACTACTCGGCCACGACACGCTGCTTGTTGTCGGCTTTTATAGTAGGATCTAGGCAGGCAGCTTGTGATGATATACATTGATACTTAGACCCAGTAACTGGGACGCTGTACTCCTTTTTTGAGATTTTTGACATTATCTGCTTGTAGTAACTAGTAGTACGACAGATAATGTCAAAAATCTCAAAAAAGGAGTACAGCGCCCCAGTTACTGGGTCTAGTGTAAGATATAATTCACTTGTGACAAAGTAACTAATGAAATGTTTCGCAAAGGTACATTTTATTATAGAAACTATTGAAAAAATACCGGACATTTTAAGTGATGCAGCGATGACGTCATGTCACAATCATGTACATTGTGTCTCACATCACACGATCATGACTTGTCTAAAAAAAATCCTTGTCAAAATAAACACTTAGAATTTCGGCAAAAGAACCACAATAGTATAATTTCATTTCCCTGAAAAACTTATCCAGTGGGTTACAAATATTATAACACTTTACTAAAGAAAATTAAATTATTGAAAGATTACCTCAAAAGGTGAATAATTTTGATCAAATCGAAGACAACAACTTACCGTGTGTAGTGGGAGTGTTTGCACAAAAACCCATATGTATTGACAATAGAGGGCGCACTCAGATCAACGAATATATTAAACTCTTGAGGGCGGGCTTTCAATATTTACGATTTCTCCGTTTTTAGCAATACAACTTCAAGTGGAAGTTTACACCTTGTCAATGGATTGAGTACGTAAATCCCCGTTTTCCACCAATATTTTTCATTAAGTGTAAACCATGAAATATACCTCAAGTGGAACTTGTTGTTTATATTTTGTTTAACCGATGTGTTTATGTTTGCAGGGCTGGAATTTCATCTATCATCTTTGACTCAAAACTTCAAAAGTTTGAGAATGAGAGGGCATTTATTTGCAAAGCCAAAGCCTACTTTTTATTAGGGCACCGAGGGCCAAGACCAGGGCAACGAATGCCATACGAAGGCTTTGGCCTCCGTGGCCTGTGTGTAAATCCAGGCATGTGTTTAAAAGCAGATTGGTTGTGTATGTCCAGTATGTCACTGTCAGGTATTTTAGCTGGGTCAAGTCTTTCCACTTTTCAGCATGCCCAGTTAATAACTAGTAAAGTAAACGGTGATTCAGTATACCCATCCTCCATGGTATAATTAAACCATGTTTCCTTCCTCCATGCTTGAACTTATCATTGTACACTATTAAATAAGTACTATAAATAATAGTACTGTACTACTGTGCCATTGTTAAATGAGACATGAGTATGCGAACGGAGCTAGACCCAGTAACTGGGGCGCTGTACTCCTTTTTTTAAGATTTTGACATTATCTGTCGTACTAGCGCCCCAGTAAAGAATATGTAGTAACTGCGACGGTCAGGAGGATTTAAATCACCTCTGTTAAAAAAATGCCTTAGACTCAACAGAATTGCTCAAAATTCGCCTACTGTCTTCTCCAAGTGTTGGTGGAATAAAATGCATTTAATTGTACTCACGATCATTTTCTGTCCTCCAAATCGATGATTTTTAGGGCCTCTGACAACCCTGCCGTTACAATCGCCATTTTGATTACTAATGTTATTGTTAGGACTATTTTCTGAATTGAAAAAAGTCGTATTAACGCTGCGGGATCACGTGTTCGCTGATGCCCGGACTTGAATATTGTTTTGCGCAGTCAACGCAGGGTACCAGTCAACGAACACCACAAAGTTCCATTGGTCATGATTGCCGAGCGCGTGCTGTACAATGTTGTCATTGTGGGGGGGTCGTTGACACAGCTAGTCAATTCTATCAATATATCATTATTTATTTATAAATTTGATAGTTACGAATAATGTTTATACTGTTCTTTTATCTCCAGTTATTGAACTGCCCGGTGTAGATTGACCAGACGTCAATGTGTTACTACGACATCATCCGTATTGTGTATGGAGGAACATCAGACCTGTCGTCTATCACCATCATGGCTTCATGTGTTAAAAATTAACACGCTCGATCACAACGGTAGATTTAAACAAAACCATCAGTGCAATGTCAGAACAGCGACGTGGACATCAGATGCCGGATGGGACCATGAGGTTCGTCAGTGCTTTCCGTCAACGTTGCTGCTCGTGGATCTTGATTGGATGCGGCAGTGTGCTGTTGCTGATAGGCGTTATCCTATTTGTGTATGGATTGGCACCGAGTGGTCAAGCTTTGTGGAGTGAAATCAAATGGCTTGGTGTTGTATGCGGAAGTGAGTGCAAACATCAAAGCTTTATTATCAAAATATTGGCACAAAATTTGTTAATGACCTCATGTTTCGAGGCTTTTTCAAAGGCTAAATGACAAGACAACACACACATACAAGTATACTGGAGTAACAAAAGCAGTCAAGTGGAAAGAAGTGAAAAGAGACAGGCAGAAAACAGTCAGAAGATGCAAAGGATGAACAATGAAGAGGGAGACAAAGGGGGTTAGGGGCAGAGTCTGGTTTAACCACAAGAGGTTGGAAACACAGAAGACAAAATCAAAGGTGGGAAAAAAAAGAAAGAAAGGGGGGAATTAATTAGTGAACAAGACAGATTTTAAGAGGGGGGACATCTCTGAAGACAAAAAGTTATTAATCATTTCCTTGTTGGATGTTCAGACCATGGGGTTGAATGGCGTGGAGGCGCCGTATCCACAGCTTCTCCTTACTCAGACGAATAGTCTCTCTGTGCCTACCTAGTGTCTCAAAAATATTGGCTCTGAAATATTTTTATTTACACTTCCTGACACCTGCCTTAATTTATTCATTTGAACCGTTTCCTTTCAAAATTGTTTCATTTGAATAGAGTAAAGACTGAGTGAAGTTAAATGAACTGTTGTTGATAATTTGTCTTGCTAATGAAGAACATTAAGTCCTTTCAATTTTGCCTTTCCCCCGATGCAAATATTAACATCTATCTAAACATTAAGTCCTGGTAGTCTTTCCTCATGTAGAGATATAGAGGCTTTTAGTTTTACATCCGTTCAAAAACTTGTTTGAAGTCCAAAGACATTTGTATTATCCGTCTGTAAACTAAAATTATGTTCAAATTATGTTAGAATACAATTCATTTCTTTCACCCTCAGTTATTGGATTGATACTTCTGATTGGATCTGTCGTTTTGTACATCAATGCAACAGGAACCAAAGATGCCCGGCAATATCCAGTGGAAAGACTCCATTCAAAAAGACAAGGCAAGTGAAGTAATTTTACTCTGTTTGCTCAATGGTTTGTGACTGATTTGCGGAGTTGTTGACTCGAGTCATGTGACTTGTACTCAAGTCCCTATTTTTGTGACTTGTGACTTGGCTTGTAAATACCAGCATTGACTTGTAACTTGACTTGGACTTGCAAGGAATGAGTTGCGACTTGACTTGGACTTGCAAAAAGGCCTTTTTTTTTTTTTTTCTTTTTTACTAATGTGTAGCCTGAAAAAATTGAGCAATAATAAATCAAATAATTCTAAATACTGAGGCAACAATAATATAGAAACTGAGAAATACTAGAACTTGAGTTAAAAAATAAACAACAAACAAACTGAATGACACAAGTTACAAAAATAATGTTCTAGGCAGAACTGTGTGAAGATGGAGTAAAACAAAAGTGTTGTGTGTTGAACTCCACTGCCAGCCTGCAACTGAATAGTCTTAGCTGGATGGAACAAGCATTGTCTTGGGGAAGAACAATGGGTCTGATTTTGCACAACCAGTGGTTGCTTATCCAATCCCTAAAGGGCAAGAAACTATCTCTAGGACAAGTAGGAGAAAAGGAACGATGTCATGCAACTGGCAGTCAGCACTGATAAAGAATGGTACCCCCTCTAGTACAAACAAAGTATAAATTCACCCTGCCCGAACTGTAAGTCAGAAGCTACCCTAGCTTCTCTATAAAATTTTAGAATAGGCATCAATTTGCGCATTGTGTGCGTTAAGAAAATCACCAGACTTGGTTGGGCTCCCAGCTTTGACTTCCGACTACAGGTCTGCTGCCCTGACTAGAATAAATAGGTTCCTCAAATGTCATCATTGACAGAGCAGACATGGTGGCTTCTGGCAGTGGCGGTGGTCTCATTCCATGAGTGGTGACTTTTGACTTGCCTTGTGCTTGGACCAAATGACTTGTGACTTGACTTGGATTTGCAAAAAAAAAAAGACTGGCTGCCAACTCTGCTGATTTATATATTGATGCACCCTCAAAAAAGATTGGATGATGAATGATGGAAGTGTAGAGTTGCTAAGCAAAGAAAACGCAGCTGAGATATATTTCCACAGATCTATACAAACTCCCCTAGATTTAATAATACACAGTTCTTATATAGTGCTTTATCACACCCGATGGGCGTCTTAAAGCGCTCAGTAATTTTTCCTGCAAGGTATGATGAGTTACGTTTTTTTTTTGAAGTATGAGACCTGTTCTTGACATAGCACCATGTAATGGTTTACAAGGTGCTGTGGCGCAATCTGCAGCCGATCAAACTACCTGTAGGAACACCGGAGTGAACCCCTTCTCTTTGCGATATTAGTGCACTGGGTTCTTTTATTTGCATTACACAACACACGAGACCTACGGCTTTACGTTCCATCCGAAGGACGCAGCAATAATGGTTAAGTGTCTTGCTTAAGGACACAAGTGTCACGACCGGGACTCGAACCCACACTCTGCTGATCAGAAACACCAGAGCTTGAGTCCGGTGTTCTAATCCGCTCGGCCACGACATGCCCCTAGATTGCATCAAATTAACCTTCTGTTCGTGTCCTCCAATAGGTAATAACAGAAAGTCGACTTCAATCAACAGACATCAAGAGAGTGACAACAATCATCTCCCAGTTGATGGTACTGTCAGACCACCACCAGGGGGGTTACAGTAGTTTGTGTACAGTCCTGCCCATCCTGGGGGAGGAGTGTCACTGCAAAAAGAAGAGGGGGTTTAAAAGCTGGAAAACATTGTGCATTGTGATGAGATGTATTTTTGAAGTTTTTTTTTTATAAAACAATTATTTTATTTTTATTTTTGACCTTCAGCCACAAAATAAACAGTATGACGATAAAACTATCTTGGGGATATTATTTGTAATGTTTTACCCATACACCAATGTGTGTTAAGCACTGTATACTCAGTACTTTCCCGAGTCCTGTGAAAAAAAAATCACAGGCATTTTTCTCAGGTGGGATTCGAACCCACGACCCCCGCCATTTTAGAGCAGATGTATTACCAACTAGTCTACCGAGACTGCCCGGTAGCTAAAGGCAGTTCAAATCCATTAGGAGCGGGTACCGCAACCATTGTGGATGTTTGGTTTTACGGAACTTAATTCACTTCATGTAACATAATTGTTGTTTGTATTCATTTAATTACTTTTAGCTCAAAATGAGGGTATACCAACTAACTCTATCGTTTTAAATTGTTTGTAGTTATAGAAGAAACACACCTTACAACCAACCTGTGAAATTGTCATCAAATAGACTGGTTTTAAGATTAAGAAATTGGATTTATGGCAAGTTGTTAACTACCTGCTGCTTTGGATTCTCCAAGTCAGGGCGACAATTGTCTGTTTTTAAAAAGAAAGCTTTCAAAGATTAAAATTCGTAAATTTATTATTAACTCTGGACCACTTCCAGTCGGGTAAATGCCTTAAGAGGATGCGGTCAACATTGGTAACTGTCACAGACAAGTGTGTGGGTATTGTCCGTGACCCAAACACCCAACATATACACGAAATAACAAAACTTTGAAAGTTTAAGCTCAATCGGTCATCAGTCAACGAAGTCACGAGAAAATAGAGTGGTGGGAATAAATTAAAAACAATTTTGTCAAATATAGAATATTGGACTCGCAAGATCAAAATTAATTGTTTTTTTTTCTGTTTATTACTCAAAAACTAAAACATTTCTTGCAAAAACATTTCAAGGAACGTTTTTTTCGCCGTGACCATCTTTGACCATGACTGAGTTATGTGTAAATCTGTGAACATTTATATATTCGTTCTTACCAATGTTGTCACACCCTTTCAGTAAAAACAAACGGGCCTTGTCGATAATCGATTTGTAATATCGCCTTCTTTATTATTGAAATAATATTTTTGTAACATGCTGTAGTTAGAATATACTTGTAAGTACAGATGTTTCTATTTTTATATAAATTATTATTTTTGATATTACAGTATGGCCAAGGAACTATTATATATTCTTGTAAGCAACATGCCAGTATTTTTTTTTACTTGTGTTTAATAAAAGTGTTTTTCAAGCCGTACTCAAACCGCCAGGTTGTTTTCTTGTTGTTGTTGTTGTTGTTGTTGTTTTTTTTTTTTGTCTTTTGAAAATGCTTTAGTGAGAACATAATTACCTCATGGCGCACCACCAAAACTCTGGCTGAAGAAGATGCTGGCAGCAGAGGGGTTGATTTGCCCGAAATTTTACACAGATAAATACACAAGTACCAATAAATAATAAGTCTTTTTAATCTTTTGCCCGAATTCTCCCCACTATTTTGCCCGATTTTTTTAACATTTTATTTCGGGGAAGGGGGGCGGTTGGATCGGCTAGTACGTCTATGATCCCCCTGCCCCCAAGAACCGTACATTGAACTGTTGTGATTATGAACAAGGGAAACAACAATCATCCTGTCACCCAAACGTAATGTTTATAATATTTCACGACAAAGAATGTTCTATACATATCGACCTTGCTCTAGGGAGAAGCGATGCAGTACGTGCAATGAGGTTTTTTTTTATGGCGGATTACACATCAGACTTCAACATATCTCTGATAACCATATGAATGATATCAACCTTGGTAATAGATATCAGCAAATCTCCCAACAATGTCAATATATTTAAACAGATAGTGTCCAGGTTGTCTTGTAGAACAATAGTTGTTTTGTTTTAGTTCTTGGATGTCTTTTTGAGCAGCTTTTCTGGGGCGGCAGGAGACTTGAAAATGTTATTAGTGCCACCACAACCAAAAATATGACTTAAATTACTTTTCTGCTTCATTCGGACAAGTTTGTGTTTCGGATTGTCCCATAGAGGTAATCGGAAAACTCAATTTCTATGCAAGTGGTACAAATTACTGGATAGTAAGTTTTGTAATTATAGTGCCGAAATAAATAAACTGTAGTATTCAACTTTGACTGAAATCACCGATTATTTTGGGATTTTAACTCACAACCCTTAACGGGCAGCAGATTGTTTTATTTTCAAGCCGACTATGAACCCAAATTGTGGGAAAGTGAACCATCTCAAGCTAGGTTGAAAGCTGTTGATTTCGAGCTCTGTGGTGGAATCGGGAGTGTGGGAGACGATGGTTTTGTAAGATGAGCCTCAAAAAGCAACCCACGTCTGTCGTTTCATTTGTGTGGAGTAACATACATGCATCGGTATGGGTCATCAGTCTTTCACAGGTGATGAAATTATCCACAGGTAAGTTAGTCTTTCGTCGAGGCCTTCGTGGCTAAGACAGCGATGTAGCTGCAAAGACCAATACAAGTCAGCGCGCACGAGCGATCCCTACTCGTCGTGTGCGCTGACCTTGTCTTTGCTGCAGTGGCTTCGCGGCTACACAGAATGTCCAAGCCACGAAGGCCTTGACGAAAGGCTACATGTAAGTCAGCTGACGTTTATTTACAAATAATCAAACGTAGCTTAAAAGTAGAATACAGAGTTGGTACTACATGTAATTGTCCAAATTTGTATTTAATAGCATCAGTCTGAAAGCAATACTGATTAGGAATATTTCTGTCAGAGATACTGTCAAAGTTGAGAAAACAGAATTTGAAGACCCCGACTTTAATTTTGGTTGTAACAATCGAAATTAAGGACGATGCGTTTACATGCTGAAAAGTGTACACGGTTTTCGCTGTTTTCTCCTGACTCGGACGACGGATTGAGCCCAAATTTTCACAGGTTTGTTTTTACATGCATATTGAATAACACAAAGTAAGAACACTACACTATCAGCTTTATCAATCCTATATTTTACCTTTAAGTTTTTGAACTATGAAAAAAAAAAACATGAAAGAAAAAGGAACAAAGGAGACAATAACAATAATTATAACAACAAACAAATAACAATTATGATTTGTTTGTTCCATCATCGTCACGTGTGTAAGATTGCCCTAAATTATGTTTTTCATCTTGTATTTATTATTTTATTATTTCTTGTGCCGTGTATAGCTTCATCAGCTTGTGGTTTACCAGCAACATTTCCACATGCCCACTGTGATCTGTTACCCATCGGTAGTGAAACATACACGAACTGTTCATGCTTTTCTGGATACGAACTTACTGGATCTACTTCAGTGGCGGTGCTGAGGTGCAGCGACACCGGGTCATGGGATGGAGTTCACCCGGTGTGTGTTGGTAAGTAGAATCGCCAAGCCGGACTTTCGACAAAATAAACTGAAAAGAATTATCATTTTAGTTGCCTTAAAATTCGACATGAATTATCATATTATTTTAAATCCCATGGAGGTGTTGCCGTACCTTATATATTATTTCCCTGTATCAGTGCACAAACAGATATCACGGCATTTTCCCTGACATGTACTTTGGAATCCATTTATTTGTACCCGGCACTTCGAAAAGAGACGGGGGGTGGGGGGGGGGGGGTGTGGGGAGGGTGTGAACATAAAATAACAATCGTAAACGAACATCCAAGTGTTTTTTTTTTACCCATTCACCGATGTGTGTTAAGCAAAGTACTTTCCTGAGTCATGTGGAAAAAAAAATAATTAAATAAATACAGGCATATTCCTTGGATGGGATTCGAACCCAGGGGAATAATATGCCCGTGGATTGTTTTCACCGGACTTGGGAAAGACTGAGTATACAGTGCTTAAAGGAGCAATTCAGAATTGTTTTTTGCTAACAGAACAGTGTAAGCACTTTATGTAATCCACCATATACCTAAACTGACAAACATGTAGAAGTTTGAGATCAATCGGCCGTCTGGGTCACAAGAAAATAGTGAAAACCGATTACACATTTCAATGAAGTCGTCATGAATAATAAAACGCTTCTGAGTGATGAACTCCAATCGGCAAACTAGTTTATCTATTTCTCATCAAATGTGGCATTTCAGGCAGAAATATTTCAAGGGATATTTTCTACTATCATCATCATTATACCGTGTAAGTTTTATGTAAATCTGTGATCTTGAAGTATATTTTGTTTTACCAATTCTGAATTGCTCCTTTAACACACATCGGTGTAAGGGTAAAAAAAAAAAAAAAAAAAACAAACAAAAAAAAACATGAACAATATTCGTTATCACCGATGCAAAGAACATTCAAAATGCTGTCATTCTCCTCTTCAGAGATGAAGTGCCCAGATCCTCCAGTTCCCCCACACAGTGTTCTGGACGGATCCTCTGGCGTTGTCTACATTGAAGGTAGTGTGGTGACGTATACATGCGATGCTGGGTATGAAACCGAAGGAGACACCACAAGCACCTGCCATCGAAATGGATCCTGGAGTGAGGTTAGCCTCTACTGCAGACGTAAGAACAAGGATTTCATGAGTTCAAAAAACAAACATAACACGTCTAAAAGTCAAATAACTTAGATTTGAAACACTTAACCTAGAGGTCAAGACTATTTCCAACTGCCAGTGTCGACCAAGCCAGACACACATTACTTGGAGATTTAAGAAACTTTCATTAAATTTTTAATAATAATGCACATAGGAGTGAGGTTAGCATCAACTGCAGACGGTTAGAATAATGCAAAACGAAGATACTACTCAAGAGTCTAAGAATACGTAAATAAACTATAGTAACATGGTAATTATTTTAGTGCAATCTGAGGCCGCATCCAAATTGGCGGCTTCGGCTACGACTACGGCTACGACTGTTGCTACAGACGTCCCATGGTTTAATGTATGATGACGCGGCGATCCAGCCGTAGCCGTAGCCGCAGCCGTGGCCGTAGCCTCCAATTCGGACACGGCCTTAGTTGACTTCGTGTTCGGTTTTGTTTGGGTACAAATGCCGTTGTATTGGTCGCAAGTAAACGCACTTTTAAATTAGGCGTCACTGATGAGGGCTTAATGCTAATGGGAATATTTGGTGGAGGTGCGGAAATTGAAATCCAATTCAGCTGTCACTTGTAAAAAGCTTTAAACGTGGCTGGTAGTCCTGAAATACGAAGGGAAGAATTGTTAGCTTCCAAAGAACGTTCGTAGATCATACTCGGTCGGATTGTTTTACTATTTTTATAATTTATGAAAACAAGGATGATTAGCGCCAATAATCATTAGACTGTTTGCACTTCAAGCCTCGGTTTCGGTAGCGTAGGTTTGTGTGGGCAAACACTAAGATGGCGTCAATGTGGTAAAGTTATGCTATATTGTTATTATTATACACAGCCCAATGTCCAGCCGAGAGTCTTCAATATGAGACGAGTTGCTTCTTCATCAGAGAGGACGAGTTGGTTCAATGGGACTTTGCTAGGGTAAAGTGTGAAGAGACGACTGGGCATTCACTGGCCAAAATCGACACCATGGGTTTGCAGTCGTTTCTTCAGACAGAATTACTGTCTAGGATGGGAAGTAGTGATTTCTGGATTGGCGGCAAAGAGGCAAGGCCATGGGTGTGGGAGAATAGTAAGTGTTAATGTTTCGAATCCTGTAGCTTCTGACGTGTACCTTCTAGTGTGTCAGGAAGCGACTTTTCACTAACTTTCAATCTCTCGTTTTAGGCAAAGAATTCCCCACCTTCCTGCCCTGGGCTCCCGGTGAACCTAACAATGATGGGAGTGAAGAGTGCATTCACCTTAGCTCATTCAGCGACACGTATGACAACTCACATGGATATCTATGGAATGACGTCTACTGTGGGAATGTATTTCATGCTATCTGCCAATTTAGTGAGTTCGTAGTATTGGATGATTATAATTACACTAGGTGTAATCTGCCTCAAAGATGATAATTTCTTACTAGATTGTGAATGTTTTTTTGTTTTTTTTTTATATTAAATTTAAGTTATTTACCAGGAACGATCTTCCTGAACGTTTGCAGATCTGCAAAGGTTTTACACAATCTCTGGTTATGTATATTTTTGTCGTAAGATAAAATTGAGATGATGCGAGGACAGGCAAGAAGGGATAACCCAAGGAAGTCTAGTATCGCTTCAATATGCAGGCTGAGTCTTCTAATTTAAAAACAAAAAACAAAATAAACGAGTTTATAAATACTACTTCATTATGACGTATGTTGCTTTATTTCATCTTCCTAACCTTTAACAATTCCAACAGACTCTTTGTGCATAATCGCATCTCTAAACACATACAGCCAGTACGACTACCGTAGTTTCTGTCTCGTGTTCGTCGACCTTCCGAGCACCTGGCCAAGCGCCCGGAGGCTGTGCTCAAATCACGGCGGATGGTTGATGGAAATCCAGGACCAGGAGACCCAAGATTTTCTCGTGGGTACCTTAAACCGTGACTTTGCCGTGGCTCAGTGGTGGATCGGTGCTAGGGTTGATGACACGGTCACTGAACGAGCATGGAGATGGGTGGATGGTAAGATTGGGTCAAGATCTCTAATGTTGTTGTTGATGTTGTTGTTTGCTGTTGTTGTAGTAGTTGCTGTTGTCATTGCGGTTGTTGTGATTGCGGTTGTTGTAGTAGTAGGTGTTGCTGTCGTTGTGGTTGTTGTTGTTTTTGTTGTTGTTGTTGTTGTTGTTGTTGTGATTGTGGTTGTTGTAGTTGTTGTTGTTGTTGTGGTTGTTGTTGTTGTTGTTGTAGTAGTTGCTGTTGTCGTTGCGGTTGTTATTGCGGTTGTTGTAGTAGTAGGTGTTGCTTCTCGTTGTGGTTGTTGTTGTTGTTGTTGTGGTTGTTGTTGTTGTTGTGATTGTGGTTGTTGTAGTTGTTGTTGTAGTTGTTGTTGTTGTTGTGATTGTGGTTGTTGTAGTAGTTGTTGTTGTCGTTGTGGTTGTTGTTGGTTGGTGTTGTTATCATCATTGTAACTGTGATGGTGTTTGTAAGTCGTTGATGAAGTCGTGTGCTATGCATTATTATTAAAAATAATAAGAAAATGGCCGTCGAGACATTTTAGTTTTCCATATTTGTTTTTCTTACGTGATGTTTTTTCCCCTTGTTTTATAGATGACTTAGTGACCGTCCCAGGGTGGTCTCCAGGTGAGCCCAACTCTGAACAGGAGACTTGTATGGAATCACCCTACGATGAAAGCTACATGTGGAACAATCAGGACTGCAGCCAAGAAAACCACTTCCTTTGTCGCTATGGTGAGAATCAAATCTCTTTCATCGCTGCTATCTTTGCACTCCTTCGACCTGTTCCTTTGCTAAATTACAACACATCAAGTAACAAAGAGCTTGCACTTAAAGATGACCAGAGTAGACTGATTGAAATGTCGACTCCTGGGCTCGATTTCACAAAGCATTATGATTTATCTTAAAGATGAGTTGTCAATATTACCATAGTAACTTAAATTGTGACATCACACTTTGCTTAGCAAATAATATTAATTTGCACTTAAGATTAATCTTAACTCTTAATTCTTTGTGAAATCGAGCCCTGGTCTGATCAGAACAACTGCAGATAAGATTTATCTAGTATAATAGTAAAGTGAAACAGGAAAAGGAAACAGCGCCCCCAATTATTTCTTGGACTTTCTTTCCATCCTTAGATATCCCTCCCATTACATGTGGTGTCCCAGGTCAACCAATACATGGACAGGGAATGGCTGTTAATGGTTCTTTCAACATAGATGACGTAGTTGAGTTTGAGTGTGACGACGGGTACGAACTCGAAGGGTCTTCGACCAGGACGTGTCTGTCCAATGGGCAATGGAGCGGGGAAGAAACCACGTGCAAAAGTAAGTTTTAGATTTAACATTGCTGCGGCTACTGCTGCTGCTGCTGTTGTTGTTGTTGTTTTGTCGTCGTTGTCATCCTCGTTGCTTTTGTTGCCTGTGCTGCATTTACTGATGCTGCTGCTGTTGTTGATGTTGTTGTTGTCATCCTCGTTCCTTTGTTGCCGTTGCTGCATTTACTGCTGCTGCTGCTGGTGTTGTTGTTGCCTTTGCTGTATCTACTGCTGCCGTTGTTGTTTTTGAAAAGCACTTGTAGCAGTCAGAAGTCGGCATTTTCTTGTGTTTTTGTTTGTAATTATTTACAAAAATAAGTCTACTTTTGCTTGGTGTCACATTCAGCAGAACACTGTTGATTATTGGAGATGTTAATTATTTGAATTGGTTTCCAGTCAAGTCATGTAGTCAACCGTCACCCATACCGAATGCTTACGTCACTGTTGTCTCCAGCGAGTACAGGGGAGTAGCCATCTTGTCATGCGCAGAAGGATATCACGCAAAGGGTGAAGAACTCATTGTATGTTTACATAGTGGCTTGTGGAGCTCGACCAACTTCTCATGCACCGGTAACTTGTATTGCTTTTAAAGACATATTTATTAATGATACAAACAAAAGCCATTACGTTTATGTACGAGGTTGTTACACAAAACTTCAATTTGCCAACCGTCAAATTGAAAAAAAAAAAAAAAAAACATTCAATAAAAATAATAATAAAAAAAAAAAAAAAAAAAAAAACTACTCCACTTCGAATGATTAAGGACAAGGTAAAACATTGTATCAAACATGCATTCAGTGCATTCATCATTATTAAATGGCTCTTCATTCGTCCTGTATTCAGACTACCCGAGTACTACAGACACAGTTGCTACAACCATGCTCTTTACGCAGCTCAATACTGTTTCAAGTGAGCCTTCAGTAACTACGGATTTAACATCTCTACCATCTGCATTGACAACTCCGCCCTCAACGACAAGCAGTGGTGATAAGACGACACTCGACCCATGGACAGTAACAGCTGAAGATGCCTCGACGATCGTTCCAGTAACTACGGATTTAACATCTCTACCATCTGCATTGACAACTCCGCCCTCAACGACAAGCAGCGGTGATAAGACAACACTCAACCCATGGACAGTAACAGCTGAAGATGTCTCGACAATCGTTCCAGTAACTACGGATTTAACATCTACACCATCTACATTGACAACTCCGCCCTCAACGACAAGCAGCGGTGATAAGACACTCAACCCATGGACAGTAACAGCTGAAGATGCCTCGACAATCGTTCCAGTAACTACGGATTTAACATCTCCACCATCTACATTGACAACTCCGCCCCCAACGACAAGCAGCGGTGATAAGACGACACTCAACCCATGGACAGTAACAGCTGAAGATGCCTCGACAATCGTTCCAGTAACTACGGATTTAACATCTCTACCATCTGCATTGACAACTCCGCCCTCAACGACAAGCAGCGGTGATAAGACGACACTCAACCCATGGACAGTAACAGCTGAAGATGCCTCGACAATCGTTCCAGTAACTACGGATTTAACATCTCTACCATCTGCATTGACAACTCCGCCCTCAACGACAAGCAGCGGTGATAAGACGACACTCAACCCATGGACAGTAACAGCTGAAGATGTCTCGACAATCGTTCCAGTAATTACGGATTTAACATCTCCACCATCTACATTGACAACTCCGCCCTCAACGACAAGCAGCGGTGATACGACGACACTCAACCCATGGACAGTAACAGCTGAAGATGTCTCGACAATCGTTCCAGTAATTACGGATTTAACATCTACATTATCTACATTGACAACTCCACCCTCAACGACAAGCAGCGGCGATAAGACGACACTCAACCCATGGACAGTAACAGCTGAAGATGTCTCGACAATCGTTCCAGTAATTACGGATTTAACATCTCCACCATCTACATTGACAACTCCGCCCTCAACGACTAGCAGCGGTGATAAGACGACACTCAACCCATGGACAGTAACAGCTGAAGATGTCTCGACGATCGTTCCAGTAACTACGGATTTAACATCTCCACCACCTACATTGACAACTCCGCCCTCAACGACAAGCAGCGGTGATAAGACGACACTCGACCCATGGACAGTAACAGCTGAAGATGCCTCGACGATCGTTCCAGTAACTACGGATTTAACATCTCCACCATCTACATTGACAACTCCGCCCTCAACGACAAGCAGCGGTGATAAGACGACACTAAACCCATGGACAGTAACAGCTGAAGATGCCTCGACGATCGATCCAGTAACTACGGATTTAACATCTACACCATCTACATTGACAACTCCGCCCTCAACGACAAGCAGCGGTGATAAGGCAACACTCAACCCATGGACAGTAACAGCTGAAGATGTCTCGATGATCGTTCCAGTAACTACGGATTTGACATCTCTGCCATCTGCATTGACAACTCCGCCCTCAACGACAAGCAGCGGTGATAAGACGACACTCGACCCATGGACACCAACAGCTGAAGATGCCTCGACGATCGTTCCAGAAATTGTCTTTGATACGTCCACTACATCAACCGACTCCAAACAATCAACAATATTGGCAACAACTTTCCCTGTTCAGCAAAGCACAACAGAAAACTTGGCATCAACGAAACACACACCCAACCCCAGACCAGTTGATTACACAACTGATTCGACAAGTGGTGACGAAGATGACGTCATTTCTCCATCATTGATGACAACTTATGAGAGATACACGGAGTCTGATTTTTCGTCGTCTTCAGGTGGAACTACCTCCGCATTGGCTTCAAATACACCAAGTAGTCTTGACAAAATGAGTGAGTGTAAATGTTACTTTTCTTCGATAGATAAAGTACTTGAACAGTGGGGGAGGGGGGACACAGGAGGGACATTCCCCCCAACTGATGTCCGTGCCCCCCGGGTGCTCCCCATCTGGAATCTGGATTTTTTTAAAGATTAAAAAGTACCAAAACAAAATGATACATTTTATAAGCCCTTATGTAGTAATTTCAATGTTTTTTTTTAACTATTTTATTGCACACAGACAATGTATTTTGTTTTACCTCCACATCAGATTATTTTATTAATAAATGTTATAATTGGCATAACAAGAGCGTTGAAAGGGCTTGTTTAGGAAAATGCATACGGCAACTTTGCCAGAAGTGCTCCCCCCTTAGAAAAAAAAATGGTGCCCCCCAAAATTGTTACCGTAGGGACGCCGCTATACCTGAACCCTTCGGCAGTTTTGATGTACTTACTAGATTAACAGGACAGTTTGTTAATGTTCAATGTACATACATACTTGCAGAAGTAAGGCCGGTTTAAGTAATGTTTGAAGCTTGACATGGTGTGGATAATAATGAGGTAACTATAACTATAGTGAACTTGCGGGTACACGAGTAGAAATATCTTTTGGGAGGAGTGGTGACTCCGAAGCCTCAACATCATCAGCAGTCCAAGGCTCCTGAAGAAAAGCAGTGTATACTGTTCGAAACGTCGAGACCACAACGGCTCTTTTCAGAGCCAACACCCCCAAAGGAGATTTGATTGTACCCGCAAGTTTACTAGTTATAAGTTAATTCCTCTTAAAATCACAATGCAGCCTTGATTATGTTGAAGAAGTTCAACAAGATTTGATATTTTGATCTTCGTAAATCTATTATTTTGTCTTTCAGCCGTCATTGTATCTTTATCTTTGATGACGTTCTTTGTAGTGGTGCTGTGCCTTCTCTTATTAATGCTCTTCTGCCACAGTAAAAGGTAAACATTTATCAAACTCATTCTCTCCCTCTTATATACAATGAACATGGATAGCTCAAGCTGTTAAACCGTATGATTGAAGCCATGTTTGAAAGACAAATCCGAAAACAGCAAACATGTAGACAAATCAGTGTAATTGTTCTCACTTCACTCCATGAGAAGGCAATGTCTATGGACCTATTAGAAAACAGGTTTTGCTTATTTTCATACCTCCTGAAAATCAATGTAGAAGTTAAAGAGCATATTGCACTGGAAATACATTGACATTTTGGTAATATAATGGTTCTTTTCTTTTATTGAAGAAACACATCAAATCATTTAAATTAAAACTTAAGTGAACATGAAAGACCTATTTTATCAATATTTTGTCTTGACTCTTTTTTTTTTTTTACAGTTCAGTTAATAAGATCTACCCACCGGATGATACTGAAATGATCGACATAATGTTACGTGCGTTCTCAGAAAACAATGCTATGTCTCAAGAAGATTTGATTCAGAATGTGTTTACAAGACCGAGAGATGGTTCCCAGCTTGGGGCATCAGCGGGCACCCTACCGGCAAAGGGAGCCTCGTCGACGGGGAGGCGACACGAGTCTCGCCGGGGAAACATGAAGCAAACTGCAACTCAACAGGCGTGGGTTGCATAAATACACACCATCAGACAGGAGAGAAAATTCTTTTGTATAATAAGGTAAATAATATGTATTTTATATATAAAATGTAAGAATATTATTTTGAATAAAACCTATGTATGGTGGGTACGGATAATGGTAAACTTAAGCTTGTGGTAACACCACGTGGTATTATGTATTTTTTTTGAGTAATGACTAACTTGAGAAGAGCAGGTTTGTACTCGACGTTTCGACCGGTATATGCTCTGGTCGTCTGACCATACAGTGCCATATATTTAGAACCCACAAAACTCGGTTTGACTACAATGATTTAACTGAAATAAAAACAAAATGGAGGACCAGTCTGTCAGCTGTTGACATCCTTCAGTCTTAAAGCCCCAGCACAACACTGGTAAGAAAAAAGAAAAGAAAAAAAAGACTATTCACAGATTTACATATACCCTACTTGGATTAAAGATAATGATGGAACAAAACTTTCCCTAAAATATGTTATCGTTTTTAAATAATACATTAAAAATAAGATTCACAATTAGTTTTCGTCTCAGGGAGACATTGCCGAATGCATTTTGTACCGTTTTATCGCAAATGAAACAACGAACTGAGCTGACATTTTCACAGGTTGGTTTTATTACAAATATCGAGATTTATGCAAAGAATGGAAGCATTTACAGTCAGTTTACCAATGGTGGTTTATAGACTGTTGACATGTCCATGATAGAACTACAGAGCCTGCCGTGACTGCTATGAAGTGCAATTCTAGGGCAGAAAGCATTGTTGCTGATGCTGCAAGTGAAAGCCGAATCTAATTAATTTGGGTAATTCTGATGTTGATCATTATCGTGTCACACACACATTGCTGTAACATGTGAATGAAACAAAATCACTCGCTTTAACGGACCCTAATGTTTGAATACGCGCGAGACTTATAAATAAAAAAAAAAAAAAACAAACAAAAAAAACATACTAGTAAATCCAAAGATTGTTTTTCCCTAGTCGAGCAGTCATTTTGACCCCTCTGTAACTGCACTGTATTTTGCGTATGAAGAAAAGACACATTTCATGTAATTCTGTGGAGTGAACACTAGCACCACGCAAGAAGTGAACACTGACACCACGCAAGAAGTGAACACAGACAACACACAAGAAGTGAACACTGATACCACGCAAGAAGTGAAAACTAACACCACACAAAAAGTGAATGCTAACACCACACAAGAAGCGATTACTAACACCACGCAAGAAGTGAACCTGATACCACGCAAGAAGTGAAACTAACACCACGCAATAAGTGAACACTGACACCACGCAAGAAGTGAACACAGACAACACACAAGAAGTGAACACTGATACCACGCAAGAAGTGAAAACTAACACCACACAAAAAGTGAATGCTAACACCACACAAGAAGCAAACACTACCACCGCGCAAGAAGTAAACGCTGACACCACGCAAGAAGTGAACACTTACACCATGCAAGAAGTGAAAACTAAAACCACGCAAAAAGTGAGTGCTTACACCACGCAAGAAGCAAACACTAACACCACGCAAAAAGTGAACACAGCTGACACCACGCAACAAGTGAACACTGATACCACTCAAGAAGTGAACACTGACACCACGCAAGAAGTGAAAACCAAAACCACGCAAAAAGTGAGTGCTTACACCACGCAAGAAGCAAACACTAACACCACGCAAAAAAGTGAACACAGCTGACACCACGCAAGAAGTGAACAGTAACACCACACAAGAAGTGAACACTGGGAATGTGGGGTTTTGGCTAATTAAGTGTACTTTTTATTTAGAATTTAAAGAAAGGGAATATTCAGCGTTTCTGATCTTAAATATTATTTTTCATCGAAAAAAAAAAAACACAAAAAAACGTTTCTCAGTGATATAATTGTGTTAACTCTATAAATAGCAAATTGTCATCTTAAAAAAAATACTATCAGTGCTTGCCGCCAATGGGAGACTTTTGAGGACGCTAGGTGGCAGCAGACTTACTAGGTATTCACACTGTTCTCGGAAGTCGGAAAGGTTGGATGATCCCGGTCACCGCCATGTTGGGTCCAACCATGTATAAACACATTGGCTGGCGCATCGTCTGCTGATTGATTTACAACGTCTGATTGTGCACGAAGCTTTAAAAAAGGTCTCCGATGACGTCACGTGAAACCTCTCTATGGTAATTGCCTGTTAAGTCTGTTGCCCCCTGTTGTTCAAAAGTCTCCAATTCTAAGAGATACAGTCAATCATATTTCCTAGTTGTTACTGAACACGTCGATCAGACAACATCGTGACTAAGAATAAACCGATAACCCAATTGTAGTGTAAACAATCTTTTGTTAAGGAATAACTTCACATGTAGTGCATAAAGGGAAGTGATGTCATTTGTTTTGGGGGAAAATTAAATCATCCTATCATCTCGTTTTTAGCCATCATAAACTAACCTGAGAGCATTTTATTAAAAATCGGGTCTTCACGTAAAAAAGAGAAAAGGCGTATAACGGTTTCCAATTTATCAGTTATTTTGTGCACGTTTGCTACAAAATGCCCATAACATTACATGTTTAAAAAAAAGGAAATAACACCGTGCGAAACGATTTCACTGGATACTTGGCGTTAATAGGTACCTTAGGCCAAGTAAAATATGTTGTACCATTTTCATATCTGCAAATGATGTAATCTACCTTTAATATCACAACGTTGTCTTTTTGATCTGGTTTGATAATTATCACACAATAATGTCCGCCTGGGATCAAAGTTTACCACGCCCTTTTCTGTCGGACTTTGTTCCCGAGTCGTACACGACCCAACAGTGAGTAAATATACATTGCTGCTGGGAGACCTACACACGGAAAACATCCTGGTCATAAATTTTATCAAAACAACACCTTCAACTGAAAAGGACGTTTCTGCGCTCATCGTTTGGTGAGTTAATTTTATTCAGTTTAATTTTGAGGAATTGCATTCTTTTTACATCTGATTTGTATCTTTATAGATTTAGTTTGGGTGATGAATTGTTGCAGTGGATTCTAATCGTAATATTTATTGAAGCTGTCTCTATTGATGTTTTTCTCAAGAAAAGCTCTACCTAGTGTCAAACAAACCGAATTTTATTTTCCATACCTTATAGTCTTATCTCTACTGAATCAGATTACTATTCAATATGCAAATCTGGTGTTTGACGGTCCCCTTCCCCTGGTTTGTCATATATTTCGGGAGTTAGCGATATTTTGTGATAGAGGCTGCTCTGTACCCGTATATAGTTCCCGCTTAACGCCACATATGTCAGTCGGCAATTTTACGGGCAATGATGGTCAGTATTTTGAATAACAAATATATTCGTTATGCGTGAATGCCGCCTGCGGCATGCATGAGTTGTATCAAATTCCTTACCTGATTGGTCGGCGAACTACTTGGCTGCGTGTTAGCAAGTTTAGAACCCTTGACGTGCCCCAGAGCTTAAACCCAAGTTGCCCGTAAAGATGGCGTCTACCGGGAAAATCTATAAACATTCCCACTTCGATACTTACCGTACCTTAAAACCATATCCCTAGCCCTGACCTCACCTCTAACCCGTCACCAAATCTTTATATCAGATGTATTTATGTAGGCTAATTCAAACGATAACTTATTAATTAAAAATCTTCCGAATAGTTATACAATTATACCGTGGGTTCGAATCCCAACGGAGCACCACGGTAGCCTACGGCCCAGAAAGCGCTGCGTTTACAATGCTTAGGGTAACCCCCCCCCCCGAAAAAAAACAACAGCAAAAACACACACACAAAATTCAATTTTCTTGATCACCAGTGCAATAATCAACCTAATCTTTACAGCAATTACAAAGATATACCATTTATGTCTCTAATGGGAAACGAAAATGAGAAATTTGTGTCCATTGTTTCTATAACTCCACTCTATTCAGCATAAAAAATGGTTTCCAATTAACAATCAGTTTGAACAACATTAACAAACATTGGTGTCAACTTGCATACATCGGCACCTAATTTGTACTAGAGATCGATGACTCAGAAAGCGTTTGGAACCATGGGGGAACAAAATCTTCTTAAACTGGAATTGCATTAAACTTTTTTCCTATTAGTTTAATAATGTATACAAAAAAAGAAGATAAGAACATCTTGTTGTTGTTGTTGTTGTTGTTTTTTTTTTTACATGGGCTTTAAGTTTTAAACCTAAATAAAACTACAGGTAAGTTTTGTAGATGCTTCAGTTCCTATCCGCCTTTCTTGTTCTTGATTTGCCCGAATTTCCTCCACCGTTTTGCCCCCAAATTTTAGGGGGGGGGGCAACTGTCCTCTCCCTTGTCCCCCTGGCATGTACACCCACTGTCTTGGTGTTGGACTTCGAGGTCCAGACTAAGTCACCAGTGGTCGTTTAAATTCTCTGTAGATGTTGATTAATAAGAGAACACGGCTGACAACTAGGCCTTTAACTAAATCCCCTAACTTTACTCAAAAGATGAAGCGTAAAGTGTTAGTTCTTGTCGTAGATCTTGATTACAGTAAACGACAAAAGGCCTTTATAAATGAGCAGTATCAATAATTATAACACAAACTGATAAATTAACATCTACCACAATCTGATGAATCACATCAAGTGGAAGATCTGGCGTATACCGAAATCAACTATGGCATTTAACTCAACTGCAAAAATACGGTTTTCTTTTCAAATTGATGAAGCATCAAGCGTCAGTTCCCGTCGTAGATGTTGATATAAGAGACAACGGTTAGGAATTAGGATTTTAGCTGAACTGCAAAACCATTACTCATAATGATGAAGCATCAAGCTTCAATTCTCATCGTATATGTTAATAAGAGAACACGGCTAATAATTAGCCATTTAACCTTCAAAAATATTACTCAAAGTGAAGAGCTAATCCAGTGAGGTACTCGTAACGTCAGCTCGTTGCGTCAGCACATGCAGAAGGCCCGTATAACAGAAATGATTTGGGGCCGCGGGGGGTCCTCCACCCTGATGTCCGGCCCGGAACTTCCTACTTGACCACTTGCTACGGACGAAATACGGTAACTATTCTTGTGTAATCGATTTTGCCGTTGAAGTTGGGTCAAGGCAGATTGGTTCCAAGCTCCCGACTGACTGTTTCGGATCTTCGCTCCCAAACATTTGACTGTTCGTTGCCTTATGTGCACGTAATGCTGACGTTCGTTGCCGGCGTCCGGTCGCAATCCTAACCGGTTTAAACTCTTTCCACCTAACGTTTCGAAAACTCGGGACATTTTCATCAAAGTCTGCGGCTAACCTACGAAAATAACTATGGAGAACGGGAGCAGCAACCTTCGATTGATGGCATTTCCTGTAAATAGCTAAGAAGACCACATCTAACAAATATCACTTAAAGTGATGAAGCATCAAGCTTCAGTTCTCATCGTTGATTTTGATAAGATAATACAAATTACATCAAGGCCTATTACTCAACTAGCTAAATATTACTCGGCGTCAAGAAGCATCAAGCTTCATTTTTCGGCCTTGAATCTGATAGGAAAATACGGCTAAAAAACTAGGCATTTAACGAAACTGAAAAAAAAAAAAACTTAATTTGATGAAGCATCCACCTTCAGTTTCATACCAAATGTTGATAAGTTAATACATATTACAACGAGGTATATTGCTAAACTAGCTTAATTTTACTCGGCGTCAAGAAGCGTTAAGCTTCAATTGTCATCGTTGATCTTGATAGGAGACTACGG
>OU452234.1:18235315-18355315 GCA_911728455.2 Marthasterias glacialis | reverse complement strand
AAAGTGATGAAGCATCAAGCTTCAGTTCTCATCGAAGATGTTGATAAGATTATACAGAATAAAACAAGGTTTATTGCTAAACTAGCTAATTATTACTCTGCGTCAAAAAGCATCAAGCCTCAATTCTCATCGTTGATCTTTATAGGAGACTATGGCTAAGAAATGGCCCATTATTTCAACTGCGAAACAAAACAATATCACTTAAAGTGATGAAGCATCCAGCTTCAGTTCTCGTAGTCAAGAGCTAATCCAGTGAGGTACTCGTAACGTCAGCTCGTTGCGTCAGCACATGCAGAAGATAATCCAGATTACATCAAGGCCTATTGCTAAACTAGCTAAATACTACTCGGTGTCAAGTAGCATCAAGCTTCAATTCTCGTCGTTGATCTTGATAGGAGAATACGGCTAAGAACTGGGCCATTAACTAAACTGCAAAAAAACAATATCACTTAAAGTGATGAAGCTTCAAGCTTCAGTTCTCATCTTAGTGTTGATAAGATAATATATATTACAATAAGTCATGTTTCTAAACTAGCTAACTCTTTGGCGTCAAGAAGCATCAAGCTTCAATTCTCATCATTGATCTTTATAGGAGATTATGGCTAAGAACTGGCCTATTAACTATACTGCAAAAAAACAATATCACTTAAAGTGATGAAGCATCAAGCTTCAGTTCTCATCTTAGAAGTTGACAAGATAATACAGAATACATTAAGGCCTATTGCTTAACTAGCTAAATATTACTCGGCGTCAAAAAGCATCAAGTTTCAATTCTCTTCCTTGATCTTGATATGAAAATACGACTAAGAACTGGGCATTTAACTAAACTGCAAACAAATATCACTTAAAGTGATGAAGCATCAAGCTTCAGTTCTCATCTTAGAAGTTCACAAGATAATACAGAATACATCAAGTCCTTTTGCTTAACTAGCAAAATATTACTCGGCTTCAAGAAGCATCAAGCTTCAATTCTCTTCATTGATCTTGATAGGAGACTACGGATAATAGCTGGGCCTTTAACTAAACTGCAAAAAATATCACTTAAAGTGATGAAGCATCAAGCTTCAGTTCTCATCGTAGAAGTTGACAGGATAATACAGAATACACCAAGTCCTTTTGCTAAACTAGCTAAATGTTACTCGGCGTCAAGAAGCATCAAGCTTCAATTCTCATCGTTGATCTTGATAGGAGAATACGGCTAAGAACTGGCCCATTAACTAAACTGCAAAAAAACAATATCACTTAAAGTGATGAAGCTTCAAGCTTCAGTTCTCATCTTAGATGTTGATAAGATAATCCAGATTACATCAAGGCCTATTGCTAAACTAGCTAAATACTATTCGGTGTCAAGAAGCATCAAGCTTCAATTTTCGTCGTTGATCTTGATAGGAGAATACGGCTAAGAACTGGGCCATTAACTAAACTGCAAAAAAACAATATCACTTAAAGTGATGAAGCTTCAAGCTTCAGTTCTCATCTTAGATGTTGATAAGATAATCCAGATTACATCAAGGCCTATTGCTAAATTAGCTTAATACTACTCGGTGTCAAGAAGCATCAAGCTTCAATTTTCGTCGTTGATCTTGATAGGAGAATACGGCTAAGAACTGGCCCATTAACTAAACTGCAAAAAAAAAAAATCACTTAAAGTGATGAAGCTTCAAGCTTCAGTTCTCATCTTAGATGTTGATAAGATAATCCAGATTACATCAAGGCCTATTGCTAAACTAGCTAAATACTACTCGGTGTCAAGTAGCATCAAGCTTCAATTCTCGTCGTTGATCTTGATAGGAGAATACGGCTAAGAACTGGGCCATTAACTAAACTGCAAAAAAACAATATCACTTAAAGTGATGAAGCTTCAAGCTTCAGTTCTCATCTTAGTGTTGATAAGATAATATATATTACAATAAGTTATGTTTCTAAACTAGCTAACTCTTTGGCGTCAAGAAGCATCAAGCTTCAATTCTCATCATTGATCTTTATAGGAGAATACGGCTAAGAACTGGCCCATTAACTAAACTGCAAAAAAACAATATCACTTAAAGTGATGAAGCTTCAAGCTTCAGTTCTCATCTTAGATGTTGATAAGATAATCCAGATTACATGAAGGCCTATTGCTAAACTAGCTAAATACTACTCGGTGTCAAGAAGCATCAAGCTTCAATTTTCGTCGTTGATCTTGATAGGAGAATACGGCTAAGAACTGGCCTATTAACTAAACTGCGAAAAAACAATATCACTTAAAGTGATGAAGCTTCAAGCTTCAGTTCTCATCTTAGATGTTGATAAGATAATCCAGATTACATCAAGGCCTATTGCTAAACTAGCTAAATACTACTCGGTGTCAAGTAGCATCAAGTTTCAATTCTCGTCGTTGATCTTGATAGGAGAATACGGCTAAGAACTGGGCCATTAACTAAACTGCAAAAAAACAATATCACTTAAAGTGATGAAGCTTCAAGCTTCATTTCTCATCTTAGATGTTGATAAGATAATCCAGATTACATCAAGGCCTATTGCTAAACTAGCTAAATACTACTCGGTGTCAAGAAGCATCAAGCTTCAATTTTCGTCGTTGATCTTGATAGGAGATTATGGCTAAGAACTTGCCTATTAACTATACTGCAAAAAAACAATATCACTTAAAGTGATGAAGCATCAAGCTTCAGTTCTCATCTTAGAAGTTGACAAGATAATACAGAATACATTAAGGCCCATTGCTTAACTAGCTAAATATTACTCGGCGTCAAAAAGCATCAAGCTTCAATTCTCTTCCTTGATCTTGATATGAAAATACGACTAAGAACTGGGCATTTAACTAAACTGCAAACAAATATCACTTAAAGTGATGAAGCATCAAGCTTCAGTTCTCATCTTAGAAGTTCACAAGATAATACAGAATACATCAAGTCCTTTTCCTAAACTAGCAAAATATTACTCGGCTTCAAGAAGCATCGAGCTTCAATTCTCATCGTTGATCTTGATAGGAGAATAGGGCTAAGAACTGGCCCATTAACTAAACTGCAAAAAAACAATTCACTTAAAGTGATGAAGCTTCAAGCTTCAGTTCTCATCTAGAGAAGTTGACAAGATAATACAGAATACATTAAGGCCTATTGCTTAACTAGCAAAATATTACTCGGCTTCAAGAAGCATCAAGCTTCAATTCTCTTCATTGATCTTGATAGGAGACTACGGATAATAACTGGGCCTTTAAGTAAACTGCAAAAAATATCACTTAAAGTGATGAAGCATCAAGCTTCAGTTCTCATCGTAGAAGTTGACAAGATAATACAGAATACACCAAGTCCTTTTGCTAAACTAGCTAAATGTTACTCGGTGTCAAGAAGCATCAAGCTTCAATTCTCATCGTTGATCTTGATAGGAGACTACGGCTAAGAACTGGCCCATTAACTAAACTGCAAAAAAACAATTCACTTAAAGTGATGAAGCTTCAAGCTTCAGTTCTCATCTTAGATGTTGATAAGATAATCCAGATTACATCAAGGTCTATTGCTAAACTATCTAAATACTACTCGGTGTCAAGAAGCATCAAGCTTCAATTTTCGTCGTTGATCTTGATAGGAGAATACGGCTAAGAACTGGCCCATTAACTAAACTGCAAAAAAACAATTCACTTAAAGTGATGAAGCTTCAAGCTTCAGTTCTCATCTTAGATGTTGATAAGATAATCCAGATTACATCAAGGTCTATTGCTAAACTAGCTAAATACTACTCGGTGTCAAGAAGCATCAAGCTTCAATTTTCGTCGTTGATCTTGATAGGAGAATACGGCTAAGAACTGGGCCATTAACTAAACTGCAAAAAAACAATATCACTTAAAGTGATGAAGCTTCAAGCTTCAGTTCTCATCTTAGATGTTGATAAGATAATCCAGATTACATCAAGGCCTATTGCTAAACTAGCTAAATACTACTCGGTGTCAAGAAGCGTCAAGCTTCAATTTTCGTCGTTGATCTTGATAAGAGAATACGGTTAAGAACTGGCCTATTAACTAAACTGCAAAAAAACAATATCACTTAAAGTGATGAAGCTTCAAGCTTCAGTTCTCATCTTAGATGTTGATAAGATAATCCAGATTACATCAAGGCCTATTGCTAAACTAGCTAAATACTACTCGGTGTCAAGAAGCATCAAGCTTCAATTTTCGTCGTTGATCTTGATATGAGAATACGGCTAAGAACTGGCCCATTAACTAAACTGCAAAAAAACAATTCACTTAAAGTGATGAAGCTTCAAGCTTCAGTTCTCATCTTAGATGTTGATAAGATAATCCAGATTACATCAAGGCCTATTGCTAAACTAGCTAAATACTACTCGGTGTCAAGAAGCGTCAAGCTTCAATTTTCGTCGTTGATCTTGATAGGAGAATACGGTTAAGAACTGGCCTATTAACTAAACTGCAAAAAAAAACAATATCACTTAAAGTGATGAAGCTTCAAGCTTCAGTTCTCATCTTAGATGTTGATAAGATAATCCAGATTACATCAAGGCCTATTGCTTAACTTGCTTAATACTACTCGGTGTCAAGAAGCATCAAGCTTCAATTTTCGTCGTTGATCTTGATAGGAGAATACGGCTAAGAACTGGGCCATTAACTAAACTGCAAAAAAACAATATCACTTAAAGTGATGAAGCTTCAAGCTTCAGTTCTCATCTTAGATGTTGATAAGATAATATATATTACAATAAGTCATGTTTCTAAACTAGCTAACTCTTTGGCGTCAAGAAGCATCAAGCTTCAATTCTCATCATTGATCTTTATAGGAGATTATGGCTAAGAACTGGCCTATTAACTATACTGCAAAAAAACAATATCACTTAAAGTGATGAAGCATCAAGCTTCAGTTCTCATCTAGAGAAGTTGACAAGATAATACAGAATACATTAAGGCCTATTGCTTAACTAGCTAAATATTACTCGGCGTCAAATAGCATCAAGCTTCAATTCTCTTCCTTGATCTTGATATGAAAATACGACTAAGAACTGGGCATTTAACTAAACTGCAAACAAATATCACTTAAAGTGATGAAGCATCAAGCTTTAGTTCTCATCTTAGAAGTTCAAAAGATGATACAGAATACATCAAGTCCTTTTGCTTAACTAGCAAAATATTACTCGGCTTCAAGAAGCATCAAGCTTCAATTCTCTTCATTGATCTTGATAGGAGACTACGGATAATAACTGGGCCTTTAAGTAAACTGCAAAAAATATCACTTAAAGTGATGAAGCATCAAGCTTCAGTTCTCATCGTAGAAGTTGACAAGATAATACAGAATACACCAAGTCCTTTTGCTAAACTAGCTAAATGTTACTCGGTGTCAAGAAGCATCAAGCTTCAATTCTCATCGTTGATCTTGATAGGAGACTACGGCTAAGAACTGGCCCATTAACTAAACTGCAAAAAAACAATTCACTTAAAGTGATGAAGCTTCAAGCTTCAGTTCTCATCTTAGATGTTGATAAGATAATCCAGATTACATCAAGGTCTATTGCTAAACTAGCTAAATACTACTCGGTGTCAAGAAGCGTCAAGCTTCAATTTTCGTCGTTGATCTTGATAGGAGAATACGGCTAAGAACTGGCCCATTAACTAAACTGCAAAAAAACAATTCACTTAAAGTGATGAAGCTTCAAGCTTCAGTTCTCATCTTAGATGTTGATAAGATAATCCAGATTACATCAAGGTCTATTGCTAAACTAGCTAAATACTACTCGGTGTCAAGAAGCATCAAGCTTCAATTTTCGTCGTTGATCTTGATAGGAGAATACGGCTAAGAACTGGGCCATTAACTAAACTGCAAAAAAACAATATCACTTAAAGTGATGAAGCTTCAAGCTTCAGTTCTCATCTTAGATGTTGATAAGATAATCCAGATTACATCAAGGCCTATTGCTAAACTAGCTAAATACTACTCGGTGTCAAGAAGCGTCAAGCTTCAATTTTCGTCGTTGATCTTGATAAGAGAATACGGTTAAGAACTGGCCTATTAACTAAACTGCAAAAAAACAATATCACTTAAAGTGATGAAGCTTCAAGCTTCAGTTCTCATCTTAGATGTTGATAAGATAATCCAGATTACATCAAGGCCTATTGCTAAACTAGCTAAATACTACTCGGTGTCAAGAAGCATCAAGCTTCAATTTTCGTCGTTGATCTTGATAGTAGAATACGGCTAAGAACTGGGCCATTAACTAAACTGCAAAAAAACAATATCACTTAAAGTGATGAAGCTTCAAGCTTCAGTTCTCATCTGAGATGTTGATAAGATAATCCAGATTACATCAAGGCCTATTGCTAAACTAGCTAAATACTACTCGGTGTCAAGAAGCATCAAGCTTCAATTTTCGTCGTTGATCTTGATAGTAGAATACGGCTAAGAACTGGGCCATTAACTAAACTGCAAAAAAAACAATATCACTTAAAGTGATGAAGCTTCAAGCTTCAGTTCTCATCTTAGATGTTGATAAGATAATCCAGATTACATCAAGGCCTATTGCTAAACTAGCAAAATATTACTCGGCTTCAAGAAGCATCAAACTTCAATTCTCTTCATTGATCTTGATAGGAGACTACGGATAATAACTGGGCCTTTAGCTAAACTGCAAAAAATATCACTTAAAGTGATGAAGCATCAAGCTTCAGTTCTCATCGAAGATGTTGATAAGATTATACAGAATACATCAAGGTCTATTGCTAAACTAGCTAATTATTACTCGGCGTCAAAAAGCATCAAGCCTCAATTCTCATCGTTGATCTTTATAGGAGACTATGGCTAAGAACTGGCCCATTAACTAAACTGCAAAAAAAACAATATCACTTAAAGTGATGAAGCATCAAGCTTCAGTTCTCGTAGTCAAGAGCTAATCCAGTGAGGTACTCGTAACGTCAGCTCGTTGCGTCAGCACATGCAGAAGGCCCGTATAACAGAAATGATTTGGGGCCGCGGGGGGTCCTCCACCCTGATGTCCGGCCCGGAACTTCCTACTTGACCACTTGCTACGGACGAAATACGGTAAGTATTATTAATTTTTACAATTCGATTTTGCCGTTGAAGTTGGGTCAAGGCAGATTGGTTCCAAGCTCCCGACTGACTGTTTTGGATCTTCGCTCCCAATCGTTTGACTGTTCGTTGCCTTATGTGCACGTAATGCTGACGTTCGTTGCCGGCGTCCGATCGCAATCCTCACCAGCTTAAACTCTTTCAACCAAACTTTTCGAACACTCAGACATTTTCATAAAAGCCTTCGGCTAACCTACGAAAACAACTATTGAAAACGAGAGCAGCAGCTAAGAACTAAAGGCCTTTAACTAAAGTGCAAAAACTTGCTGAACTAGCTAAATATTACTCTGCAACAAGAAGCATTCAGCTTCAGTTCTTATCGTTGATTTTGATAAGATACTACATAATATTACAACATGGTATATTTGCTAAACTAGCTAAATATTACTCGGCGTCAAGAAGCATCAAGCTTCAATTCTCATCGTTGATCTTTATAGGAGACTACGGCTAAGGACTGGCCCAATAACTAATCTGCGAAAACAAAACATATCACTTAAAGTGATGAAGCATCAAGCTTCAGTTCTCATCGTTGATTTTGATAAGATAAAACAAATTACAACAAGGTATTTTCGCTAAACTAGTTAAATATTACTCGGCGTCAAGAAGCATCAAACTTCAATTCTCGTCGTTGATCTTGATAGGAGAATACGGCCAAGAAATTGGCCTTTAACTAAACTGCAAAAATTTCAGCATCAAGCTTCAGTACTCATCTTAGAAGTTGATAAGATAATCCAGATTACATTAAGGCCTATTGCTAAACTAGCTAAATATTACTCGCTGTTTAGAAGCATCAAGCTTCAATTGTTGTAGTTGATCTCGATAGGATAATACTGCTATAAACTTAAGGCATTGAACTAAACTGCATGAGAGAAAGAAAAAAAACAACAACAAAAAAACAAACAAAAAAACAAACAAAAAACAAACAAAAAAACAAACAAACAAACAAAACAAACAATCAGACAAAAAAACAAACAGACAGACAGACAGACAGACAGACAGACAGACAGACAGACAGACAGACAGACAGACAGACAGACAGACAGACAGACAGACAGACAGACAGCAGACAGACAGACAGAAAGACAGACAAACAAACAAACAAACTAAGTCCTTTTAGCAACTGATGAAGCATCAAGCTTCACTGTTGGTCTTAAATGTTGTTAAAAGAGCACTGCTATACAAGTAGACCTTAAGCTAAACTACCGCAATATAACTCGGCGTCAAGAAGCCTGAATCTTTAATATACTTGTAAATCTTCAGAGACAAATATGGTTAACAACTTGGCCTTTAGATAAACTGTTTCTGGAAGCTAATAATCATACGAAGTGACCGAAATGCGAATCATAGACCTTGAGTTTAAGGCAGATTGGTTCCAAGCTCCCGACTGACTCTTTTGGATAATCGCTTCCAAGCGTTTGACCATTCATAGCCTTATGTGTACGTAATGCTGATCGCAACCATTGCCATGGTTGTAACTCTTTCAACCTAACTTTTCGAACACTGGGACATTTTCCTAATCTACGATTATAACTATTTCAGCGAATAACTATTATGACCACATCTAACCTATAGCTTAAGTGATAAACACGTACACGTCATCTGACTATTCTCAAACCATTAGTCAGGTCAATATACATGTATCACTGAAAAACTAATGATCTCAACACAGGCCTATTATCAAAACCAGCAACTAAATATGAAGCTTTTTCATTTGAGATGGATTCTTACCATTACTTCAGACGAATAAATCAGGACTGTCCGTTTGGAAATAGAGAGGCCTTGCTGTTTTTACACCGAGACTTCTTGCCAAGTTTCCCGCGGATCGTAGCGGCACGCCGGGTCTTGTGCGTCATCGCGGCCCCCTTAAATTCTGAATCCCAGGTCTCTTGTAACGTCTGGGTGTCGGACACCGAGGTCCTGACTAAACCACCGGTGAACAAAGAGAGAAGATTGGAGAATACAATGTCTGGGCATTCGCAGACTGACACCATCTAAGTGCGGCGATTTAAAACTACTTTGAATAATAAAAGACAGATACGCTGGGCGTTGTCGGTTTCATGTTGGCTTTGTTGTTCTCAACATCAATTGCATTGTGCATTGTTAAACCCGTAGTTTAAACAAAAACATTTCGACCGATTTGTTTACAAGACCTGCAGAAACTTTAGTTTGTTCCTTAAGAAAATAATTCAGTGGCAATCGTTGAATGAATTAATTTAAAATAAAGGGTTACAAAAACTAAATATTTTAATAGCTGCTTTGGACTCAGTTGGGTCTACTTGACTTTAGTCATGCTCCCAACTTGAGATACCCCCTTATAGGGTATCCCAACTACAGTTTGGATTACCCCAACTGCAGTTGGACAGGCCTAACTATAGTTGGGGTGATTATTTGAGATGAAACGCACACACCAGTATGTTAGCATAAACGCTTAACATAAACGTTTAATAAGGCCAGTCAGGACCGGGGTGGACAATGTGCCCCAACCATGTTTTAGCGCGTAACTTTTTAACGCTGCATCCGATCACCACCACACTTTCTGACTTTTCCCAATAATTTCTTGTGTAATATTGTTTCAAATGAAATGTATTTAAGACAATCTGTTTCCATGGCAACCACTCGTTTGACTTTGGGTCACACATTGTTAACGTTTTTTGCGAATTATTTATTTTTAAACATTTACTTTCCACCTGTTTTGATGTTTTCCCCAATGTTTCACGTGGACGTGGTTAATGAATTCAAAGTGGTAAGAATTCAAAATGGCTGCCATATCCTGCGGCCATCTTGATTTTAGTGTGTTCAACTTTTGTTGAGGGGAGTCAAATTATTTCGATTTTTTTACTCTTTTAATTAATGGAACATATATTTAACATAGGCTAGTTTATATTTAATCACACCAAGAAACACAGTAGATTTCTATTTCCTGTAGCCATTTTAGATTTAGTATTTAGAGCCTATGTCGGAGGGTACAAATTATTAAGATTTCTTTTCTTCTTTTTCTCAATAAATCTTGAGAGAGAGAAAAAAAGAGGGGCCAAGAGACACTTTAGAGAAAACATTATGCATTGCCTATTTCCAACAAGAAACTTACGCTCGTCCTAGGGTCTATTGTCAACCGGATTGCATGTTTGCTCCGATAGGTTGCGGCCATATCGATTGTTTAGAGAGAGAGAACGTAAAAAAAAAAAAAAATAAATAAATAATAAAAAAAAAAAAAAAAAAAAAAAAAAAAAGTAAACAGCGTAATGTAATATAATACCATGTTATTATTTAATATCTCACAATAAACACGTTTGCCAAGTGTTATAGCACGAAAACAAAAATAATAGTAATAAAAAAAATCAAACAAATACTATCCATCGCTCCCCGTGGTAGAGTTAACCCTATCAGGACTTTTTTTTTTTTTTTTGGGGGGGGGGATGTACGGGGACCGGGGGGGGGGCACATAGTGCCCCCTCCGTTCCTGATAGGGTTTAAGTCATAGAGTTGGAGTTGTATGGACGCACTATAGAGGGAGCACTTGCTATGTCACACACGGAACTCCGCTGACCCACCAAGTGCGAAAATCCCTACGGAGTCAATGGCAAACGAATGTCCACTTGGAAAATGTTCGCTGTGTAAACTGATGAGCGAGTTGTTTTCGCTAATGAAACAAAAATGCTGAATGTCTGTTTAACCGTTTTTTCCCCCTGTAATGAAACAATAATGAAACTGAAATGCTCACACGTTGGCTTCATTACATTTATCTTGATATGTGCAAAGAACGGGAGCATTGACAGACACATTACCAATGTTGAGTTGGGGCTTTAACATTCAAGTATGTGCCAAGTTCCAAGGTTCAATTACATTAAACAAAAAATAATAAAACCAAAATAAATAAATAAAACTCGAGCCAAAACATAAGGTGTTCGGCTCTAGCCCTAACACCTAAACATGATAAATTTGCCATAGACTGTGCAAGCCACGCGCGTATTCGAACATTTTGGGGACAATTTTGGTCCCACACACATTGCTGTAACATGTGAAGGAAACAGAATCACGTGCTTTAACTCTTGGAGCAGCTCCAAAAATCAACAACTTCGCTGGATCCAGGAGGATACAATTTCGTCCACTCTGTCTTTAAGGTCAATAACCCACCCTGCAAGCCCAAAACCACTATAAATCACTGTGGGGGTGAATTGGAGTGCCAGTCAAGACTTAGACTTGTGTTATTTAAGATCCATGTGCCGCACAAGGTGTTTTCACAAATTGCATACCGCCCTGTGCCGAGGATCCTTGGCCACAAGGTCAATCAATTACTACACTGAGACAGGTGGCTGCTGTCTTTCAACACTCCTTACTCTGCAGTGGTTAGGGTCGGGCCAATGGGAGTCTACAGGCTTGTGGGGTATACCAGGGGTGAGGATTACATGGAATCCTGGCCTTATTGGCCCATTAAAAAAACTTGACTATATTTGGTAAATATTTGATTATTTTTTGTCTCCCGCTGCTGCGAAGGTTTTAACGGACCCTAATGTTCGAATACGCACGAGACTCACACAGTCTATTGGTGTTGGGAATAATTATCATTAGCTTATAGTAATTGATATTTTATGTTTACTCACTCAGAGACAACTGGCGCTAATCATGTCCAGCGACCCCCCGACTGTTCCCGGACAGAACACCGCTCCGTATCCGGAAGATGGGCCGCCAAAATACAGTGAAGCTTTTCCCAACACGCCCTACCCACCTGCAGGTCCTCCCCAAGGCCAGCAACCATATGTGCCAGGCCCAACACCCGCCCCTGGTCCCCAACCGATGACTACAGTGAACTACACAGCAAGTACACAACAAATGACATACATCAGAGCTACCAGTAAGTGATAAAATGTCGCTTTTATTTATCAAAGCATCGTAATTTTGTTTTAAAAAAATTAAAACAATAGCACGTCTATGTCAGTCTCCAATCTGAATACTTAACGTCTGTTCTAAATATTGGATTTAAACCATTTACCTTATGGTTATTGTGTACTAGATTTAGTTTTATGATAGACTTGTTTCCAACCGTTTAGTACTAAATTTTGTTCTTACTGACACAGATATGAGTGAATTTCCAATGCAAATGGTCTGTCCTCGATGCCAGCAGAATATAACGACTCGTACTGCCACCGTCAACGGCTTGTTACTGTGGCTAGCCGTTGGGACTATTTGCATTTTCGGGTAAGTTAAAGAAACACGCAACGATTGTTCGCGTGAGAGAAACTATTAATGCACTTTCAGTTTAAAAATCAAAAGCAACAATAAACTGAAACATTTTTTTTATTGCTCCGTCTGAATTTGCAGGGACATTATTTTGTTAACAGTTCAAAGATGATGACAAATGGGTTGTTCAGAAAGAAGAAGAAGAAATAAAAAATAAAAAATGAGCTAGTTACAAAGATGCAAAAAGTCAAGAAGCAGTGGCCTTTTTGAGGTACGGTGGATACTACAGGAATACACTGTTTGGTTTTGGTGTATACAGACAGATTTACCCAAACCAAATATAGTGTCCTGAATGTGTCAATCAAATTTCAAAATGGCTTATGGGTTGCCCTGCTTCAAAACCCCGACTATCCATAGGAGTCAAAGTGCCAGCTGTTGCAGATCATTCCTGCTCCCCCCACCCACAAATATGTTGTAAGGGAGGGGGGGGGGGGTAGACATTCGGACGTATATAGCCGTTGGTCGCAAGTTCAAATCCCGGCCCAGGCAATTTGTCTTTCTTCAATCCCCCCAAAATAAGGGTAAGAAAGTAAGTAAAATAATGGGTTGAAATCTTTGTTGCCTCTGTATTATTTCACAGAGGATTCCTGGGCTGTTGCCTGATCCCATTCTGCATGGATGGCTGTAAGGACGTCGCTCACGCCTGCCCGCAATGCAATGAAAATCTTGGTGTATTCAAACGGATGTAATCTAAGAAACCTAGGCCACATCTCGAGGTGCTTGCTTAAACACGATGGATACTCGGTTTTTTGTTTTCTTGCTGTCATAAAACATTGCTATATCACTAGTTATTTTACGGAACACTGTAGTGTGTTTTACACTGTGTGCAAGCTATGTAGTTGTAAATTTGCATTTGTACTATTCCAGTTTTCGAAAACTTACAAAACAGAAAAGCTTAATGTTAAACATATGTACTATATTTTTATCAATTATAATTTACATATTTTTGAAACTGTATAAATTTGAACCAGATTAAGAGTAGACCTTCTTTGGGTTTGCACGTTTTGTGTTCTGTCTTCTCTCTCCAACAATGTTTTTGTTGTAAACTACATTTTTTTGAACTCTCATCCAAAAGCCATAGTTGGTGTTCGGATTGACTTAGATCGGAAACGTTGGTCCATGCTTTGTTTCATCGTCTGTCTCCTCTTGTCATCACCCGTATCCCTGTTTATGAATAATCATGGGCAAGCATGAATAATAATCATAATGATCAACTCATGAATAATCATCTGAACATTCTAAATAGCATACTGGTAAAAAAATAACTGATCGTAAATGATTAAGATCAAATGTTAAACGAGATGGTGTACAGTCGTAACGCAATTACCCTTGCAGCGGGGGGTGGTGGTGATGGTGGTGATGGTGGTGGTGTTTGGGGTGGTTGTGGGGTGGTGGTGGGGGTCGTGGTCGTTGTGGAGGGGGGGGGGGATAATTGTATTCTTTTATACTCATAGATGACGTATAAAAAGCAAGATTTACCTCCATATTTCCAGTATTGTTTGGTTCTGTTTGCGTACGTCTTCTGTGATTGGGTAGAGGTAAAGGAAGAACAGACCAATCACAATGCAACCACCGGGGATACACGTGATCAAGAGTCGTAGGGTGAATCTGACCTCGTCCGTGACCTGACAAACTCCAGGCTCGAACTCAACGACTCTTTGAAAAGAAATAATCATATTATTGCTTCAGTTGACATGACAAAGATATGCACACATTATTGCTTTACTATTGTTAATATATAACACTCACCCTAATACGAATGTTGTAATGCCAATGCAAAGACCCGAGATGAGTTTTACAATCATGATGTAAAAAGTGTAGAAGATGGTCTCATATCCACACTTTTTCTTCAGTAAAAAGTCGTCAATGACATCAGGTACCATACTCCTGGTTAAAAAAAAAAAGAAGAAAGATTAATCGAACAAAATAAAACAATTCATAAGTTTAGAAAACCAAAATAAATACAAAGCACTTGACTTAAGGAGGAAGACGATGTGGATCTTTGGAAACCCAGTGTGGGCAAATCGTAAAAAAAAAAAAAAAAAAGGTAGCTGCAATCATTGGGAAAAGTAAAGATATGCACCTTTTATTCTTATTACTAACATGTTGTGTTTGAAAACCATTAACTTGTTTTTTTTGTTTACTTATGCATAGAGTTAAAGGGCCCATAAAATGGATTTTTTGAAGCAATTCTTGGAAATGCATCTTTGTGTCTCATTTAACCTTATTTTCATGTTTAATTTTGCCATTTTAAGGGTATTTTTGTGTGATGTTTATGCTATTACAAACTTCCATATCTATGAGTGTGATGTCATATCTGGCAGAAACCTGTTGCAATTAGTTTATGCACAAAACGTCGACAGACTTTAGGATGTTTCGATGTCGAAAACATTCACTTCTTTAGTGATTTGTTGTTTTGTCACTTCATGGCAGTAAGCCAATGAGCAAACTTTTTTTCACGAATGCTTTCAATAAGCAATTTTTTTCAGCTCACAATTTCATGAATTTCAACAGCAAACCACGGTGTCTCCCTGAAATGACATCACGGCAACAGCGCCCTCAGTTGTCCGGAAAAGCATGGACAATGTGTAAATGTCTTGAAGAAGTGCACTTTTCAATCAAATTAACCAAGAAGAGGATGTCAATTAGTTTTTACACACTTAAAGGGGATTAGAAAATAACACAAAATATGTTTCTAAGAAATGTTCACTATATTAATGCCATGAAAAAGTGACTTTAGAAATAAAATAAGTTTAGAGATGTGTACTATAATTACTATTAATCGTACTAAAACAAAATAAGTAAAAATACATGAAGTTTGAGGTGATAAACAGAATGGGATAAACAGAATGACAGACAAGAGACCGATCCATTAAGCCCTGCCCCCATATATATTGACCAATCCCAGCCTTCACGCCACCGAAAGTCCAACAAAAGCCCGACACGATAAAAATCCTATTAAAGAAATGTAAACATGCGTGCGCGTACTTATAGCGCGCGCGTTCATATCCTGCAGTCTGGCATTGGACAGACGCACATTGCGTTGCCAGTGGTGATTTATTAGCCAATCTCTGTGATTGGTGGATCGGTCTATAGTTTTGACAACTTACCATGGCACCAGCTGTACACTGGCTATTACACTCCCCATGAGGATGGCAAGAACATACTGTACCCAGACGTTGCCGTATGGTATAAGACCCCACGAAACTATCAGAGGTATGGCAGGCTGAAACAAATTAAAACAAACCAATCAGAAAGAAGACAATCGAAAGGAAATAAGCGAGAAAAAAAAGAGAGACGCCAGGTGGCAGCATATTCCCTCCTCAAATAGCATTTTCAGTCGCGGCAGGGCAATGTCTCAATGTAGTTTCAACAATACAAAATTACTGGCATGAATCAACTGAAAGTTTATCAATCTTTGCAAGTATAGTATTTGTTTTACACAAGCTAGCAAAAAAGTGTTGGAAAATAAAGTTTTTTTGTAAATCTCCATCGTCAAACTAAAGTGTCTGGGGACTGCACAATACGGAATATAGGCCTAGGTGTTATTCACATAAACCGAAAACAAAACATGAAATGTAATAACTACGATAAAGAGATAGATAAATATTATAAATGTATTATCCATCACGCGGAAAATCAAAATGGCTTTGCCAAGAACTGAATACACATACAACACAAACGATCTGTTACGAAATGATTCACAATTGAAAAATTAGAAAACTAAATAAAAAATAAATACATAAATAATATAATAATAGCCTACACAAACAGTTACAATGTTCAAGGAGTATACATTAGTAACAATGTCTGCGTACGAACTTACCAGCATGCCGAGAAATAAGGTAATCTTCTTTCCTAGAAGCTTGACACATTTTCGCCACATTGGCATCATTAAAAATGCAGAAATCTGTCAGGAAATATATATTGTAAAGTAATATAATTGTTTTGTTTTATTATTTGTAAATAAAGTAGTCCTGGAATAACGTTGCCACAATAGAGTGACATGTCTTGCACAAAGTGTTATCATTTTATCGAATTTGTTTGTGTTTTTAAAGTTTTGTTTGTTATTTTTATTATTCTTTTAAATGTTTTCGTTTTTTTTGTTTTGTTTTGTTTTTACTGCAAAAACTGGAATTAATCCGTCCAAACAACTAAAGGTCCCAAAAAGGCTTAGTATGTTTATCAATTTAAACAAAAATAATAGTAATAAATAAATAAATAACATACAAAAAAAAAAAAAAAAAAAAAAAAAAATGAACTTACTGAAACTTACCAAGATTATGATGATTGCCGGTTGATAATCTCTCATTCCAAGGGTATGTAATGAATAGAGAGCGAAGTTACCCTGCATCGCCTATTCAAGTTAAAACGAACAAAGTTAGTATGCTGGGAAATAAAGGTACGTTGTTTATGGAATCAGCGAACCTCGTGGCAGTCACTTAGTTTCCTTTTGTTGGTTCACTGTTCCTACACTTCAATATGCCAATAAGTAACCAGCTCCCGGTATCCTCTTGGTAAGTGATGACGTTTTGGAGCCAGAAGTGTAATGTAAACGATATACATACATGTACATGAACATTCGTTTTGCTGCACTTCCGGCTTACCAACAGAATAGCATATTATCAACAAACATAAAGAAAACGATGCAGTGAATAGCTAAACAAAATTACAAAATGTGAGTCATGTAGTGTCAAGTTCTTTCCCCTGTTTGGATAAACAAGATATCGCAATAGCCGTCTTCCGACTTGAAGTGAAGTTAGTACAAATTTGAAGGCATGGGCCTACCTGGATTGCCAAGACAAACGGGATCAAGAAAGCGATATGTTTGAGCCACGGACCGAAGGTGACGACTTTTATCACTGCCCGCCAAAACGGTTCGTTGTACTTGCTCTTTCGCTTCGGTGCTGCAAATTAAAAAAGATTAAACCGATCAACAAGACCAAAATACCCCCCCCCGCCCCCACCAAAAAAGAAAAGTATTTACCGAAACTAAATTAATATTGAAAATCTTTAGATATACACAAGTTTTACAGGAAAATAACAAAAATGTATACAAACTTTCACCAAAAGATGTGAACATCCAGACATTATGTCAACAACAACAAAACATCATTAAAATCCACTCAATAGAAGATAACAAATTAATGTCACTATACACAATCTACGAATCGACTACAGTAGTTGTAAAGACGATTTATCCGAAAATAACAAGTCAAATAATAATTCAAGTGAAACCATTAGATGTCTTTAATTTCGAATGCAGAAAAACGACAAACAACTCTGGGCATGTTTTCTTTATACTTACACGTTACTTCTTTGGTTCCAGCTATGACACATAGTGCACAGATGAGAAACAGACAGCATAAGACACCAGCCCCAACCAGATATCCTCGGTTCTAAAAACCAAGACAGATCTTATTCAATTTAATTCACTTTGACATTTATTTCTATACTGGTGTAAAAAAATAAATAAAACAATAAACAACTACAGTACCATTTTGTTCAACAAAGTTAACCAAGAAATAATCGAAGTAACAACATAAGAACACTAGTAAAGGGCACACCAATGTGGGGGCATTTTCAGAAGCTACAATGAGGCTTGTGTTGAAATGCCTGATGACAAAAACAAAGTTTACAGAAAAAAGTAAACAACAAACAACAATAAGTTTATACTTCGTTATGTGCCCCGAAGAAGGTCGGAAGGCTGTTTGACCTTTTCCGGGTAAACTATAAGTACAACTGTTTGCCCCAGCAGAAGGTCACAATTGGCTCCTTTGAAAAAAAGTAGGGCATAGCTGTTGTAAATTTGTTGCAAGATTTACTCCCAAGAAATGTTTCCACTCCCATGCGGAGTTCAACTGTCCTGCCATGACTTATAAATGGCGGAAGAAGGACCATACTTTCACATTCAGTTTTCCTGAAACACAGCTTTGGACATTAATTGCTTACGACCCTTTCTGGAGGTAGTTTCATTGCGTCCTTCTTTCGGGGAAACGACGATTTTTTTTACAACATATAAATTATAACATATATTATAATGAGAACAAGATAACTGTTCATGAACATATCAACATTAAGAGCGCCCCCTGTTGTTTATGAGTGATTTACCTTAATCATAGCTTCTTCGGGAGGTAATGTTGAAGTGTCGTTGACGTCACGGCACAAGATTGGCCCACGACCAAGTTTTAATTGATAGAGTGTTAATGACAGGCCCATCACAAACTGACCCAACAGGTTTCCTAGGACTTCAGAACCCATTCCTGAAGGAAATAAATAAATACAATCAAATAAATAAAAACAGATGATGCTCGGGAAAATAAAAGTTTAAATTAGTAGTCATTTTTAAGATCAACACAATCATATTTCTGAATTGCCTATGAATATGTTTTTATTTATCCCGATCTCTAAAACATGTTAAGTAATGTAGGGTAATCTTGTGAAGTTTTGCGTTAGGAAAGAGCCGGAGGTCTATGACAGACAGCAAATGATCAGTAATTACGCCGTCTCTCCATCTCGGGAAATTAATGTATTGTATAGATGAAACAATATTCCACACAAATAGGCCTATTTGTTGACGAACTACAATAGACCGATCAATTAAACCCCGCCCCTTTACGTGTTGACCAATCACAGCCTTGGCTGAGCCACCGAAAGTCTGACACGATAAAATCGCATTGGAAAATGTAAACATGTGTGCGCGTACTTATAACGCACACGTTCACGCCGTGCAGTGTGGTATTGAAAAGACGCACATTGTGCTGCCCACGTATACAGTAGTAATGTAGCCAATGATGTGATTGGTCAAAATGTTTAGGGGCGGGGGTTAATGGATCGCCCCCCCCACCAAACCGTTCGAGTCATGTTGAGTTATTGTTAGTTTTGCACAACAGTTTTGGCCATCATTAGTATGAGTCTGCTGAAATTCGTTACTAGTTATCAATCAATAACTTATGAGTGGACAACATGATCAATCGAGTAACCAATCAATCGACAAACCATTCAATTACTCAATCAATTAACTAGCCAATAATCGATACTCACGATAAGCTGTTGCTCTGTCTCTTTCGGTTTGATTATCTGTTAGACACAGGGTGAGTGTAGCAAAAGGCATCTGATATAACTGCACAGGAAAAACAATCAAACGAAAACAAGTCAAATAGAATGGCTTTTTTCCATTTGATTTGAATAAGTTAAAAACATACGTTTAAGAGGCTTTATGAATGCAATTAAAAGTCACCCACCGTGAGAAAAGTCTGAAACAAACAGTAGAAGACCAGGTACCAAGCAAACTTATAGATTTCCTTGGTTGTATCTGGTGTGTAGAAGAAACATATGAAACAAGTGATGGCTGGAATGGTCGCAAATACCATCCTGCAAAAACAAAGCAACACATAATTTTAGAGAATATCAAAGTCAATTTTACAAAAAAAACCCTCACCTTTTGAAACGTAGCCTCATTGATTGGGGAGAACTAGTATTCCCTTAAAATCCCGTAAAATTTCCCGTAGTCCTATTCAATACGTACTTGATAACAAGGTTAATTGTATATAACATCTCCCTACTCTTCTGATTTGTATTGTGACGTCATATCTGTTTTTCGCAACACATTTCAACTGCTGATAAAAAAAGGCAATGGTGCACCAGAATGTAGACAAATGTGATTATTTCAGAAACAGAAAAAAAATCGACATAAAATACAGAAATAAATAAAGGAGACGACTGAATGAGCTTTAAAGGCAGGTTATCCAATTCGTTTTAATCATTACATATAATTGTAGATATACCATAAAACTAACCTCTGAAAATGTTGTGCCAAAATATGTTATTCGTTTTTGAGATATCGGCGAAATTCCGGAGCAGCCATTCAGAAGGATTCGAAAAAGCCGAAACTTGATGTTTTTCATTACGTGAAAAAAATGATAATGTGAAGCCGTTTGAAATATTCTAGCGAGAAATTACCTCAGAAACTACGTTACTTCGAAGTAAATCGTTTCTCACAATGTTTTATACTATCAGCAGCTCTCCGTTGCTCCTTACCAAGTAAATTTTTATTGTCATTTATTTTTGGAATAATTACCAAAAGTATCCCAGCCTTAAATCCCACTAAACCCAATCGTATATCATACTTTCCAAGACCGAACTCCATGTATAATTAGTTACGGTACGTTACCGGGCTCTGTCATTCTATTTTGAACTGATCCTTCTTTGATTCTACATACCATGGTTTGAGTTTGCCGAACCTGTGCGTACTTTTGGTTCTGAAGACCAGGAATCCAATTAGTGGGTCGGTGATGGCGTCCCATAGTCGACCAATCAAGACAATTGCACTGGTGTAAAATGGAGTAACCTTAAACAAATTAAAAATGAATACACATGTTAATTTTTATTTTCTTTTTCTTTTTTTTTTTTTTATTAAGTGCTTCCCTCGATATTTGTTTTGACTCTAAAAATGTAATGTTTATTTATCTTTATTTCATCTTTATGATAAACTGCTTCTATAAAATATTACTTCCAAAAATATTGATTACGGAAACTCCCAAATAATAATTAATGTCGTATAATCATTAAAATTTCTTCAGACGAACTTCTTCAGTTGGAACAATTGTTTTTGCCAGCCACCCCTCCCATTCCTTTGACATTGACTGACAATGCTGTTGTCTTGCCCCATTAAACAAAATGAAGATCAACCATTTTGGGCGTTCCAAAATACTGGTTTGCCAAATATTGTTAGTACGTATGAATGTCAAAACGCTTAAAGCTCCAGCTCAACATTAGTAAGAAGAAAAACATAAATGTTCACAGATTTACATGTACCTTATACATGATATAGAGATAATGGTGGTAGAAAACTTTCCCTGAAATATTTCTCCGTGAAGTGTTATCGTTTTTAAATAATAGATGTAATAAGATTTAAAAAAACTCTGCCTATGGGAGTGAGTACAAAAATGCTGTATGCATTTTTACCGTTTTCTTGCAAATGAAATATTAAAATGTGCTGACATTTTCACAGGTTGGCTTTATTACAAATATCTTGATTTGTGCAAAGAGTGGAAAGCAAGTAAGATTACCAATGTTGAGCTGGGGCTTTAAGGGTTGTCCTGTGCCGAAGCTGCTGTTGGGTATGGACCCCTCGCCACCCGTAAGTGGTTTCCATCGAACTTGTTCTGTTACTTACGCAAACCGTAATGATCTTAACTCACCTTTGCAGTTTCCAGTAGAAATACATTGATATAAAATCCTAGCACGGTGTTAGTGAGCTGGTAGGGAATGCCACCCAGACCGTAGCAGATTCTGGCCCGTTTAGACAGTTTCAACCCCGGACTTGGCCTGTTCTTGATCCGAGGCCTAACTAGTGGGGTACACTGTATTGAAGACGAAAGCCGATCACAAAATATTACTCATGGATTTGTGTCAGGGTAGTATTTAAATCAGTGGCAAAAATGTCTACCATTTTCTTAATACTTAATCCTTTCTATGCCTTTGTTTAAAAAAACAAAAAAAAAACAAAAAACAAAAAACAAACAAACAACTCCGCAGTGATTCTAATCTTCTTAACTTGTCCATCCTGGCCGTTCGTGAAGCATCCAATAACCAAAACCTTTACATGGGCTTCTTCTCTTTCGTTTTTCACATTTTTAAGATGCATCGAAAGGAATGCCAGGAATGTTGATGGTTACTTAGCTTCCGATTAGTAAATGGCAATCTTCGGCATTGTTGCTTTCCAGGGGTATCATTCTGTTTAGTTTGAAAATGTTTTCAGGTATTTAGGCCCTTTTCGAATCCACGGCTTTGGCTTTGGATTCGGCTTTAGGGTCCGTCCTCTAATCTGAAGCCCTGAGCGCGTCCGCAAATCACGCGCAATTGTCATAACAACCGCGGGGCCAAGCTAGCCTGAGCCGAATCCGGAGCCGAAGCCGTGGTTTCGAAAAGGGCCTTAAGTTCCACAATCATTTATGGAAAAGCCAGCCACTACAGGAGCGTTTTTGTCTTCTTTTTGTGATTCTTCTTCCAATCCTATTTAACATAGCCAGACACCATTCAATAGCTCCGTCGCATAATACTCTTTAAAGCTCTCTTGACGTTAACATGTCAATGTTTATGAAGAGTATTCCCTTGTATGGTCTACATACTGACTGACAGAGGTGTCGTGCAGTTTCCAAAAGTGCCTTGTATTATAAAACAAAGCATGTACGAATTTTAAATGACATCCCTAAAGAATGTGATTGACATATAATAAAGGACGAAACAGATGGAATCTTACCTCATCACTTTGCTCATCTTCCATTTCTCGTTCAGACGTACTACTGTGACGCCATTGTCAAAACGCTACATCACATGGTAACATATCTAACACCATTGCTATTATATATTCACCAGTCAATTACTGATAACATAGTCTGTGTATCGATTTAGAATGACCTTTGAGCATAGGCTGATGCTGTCAGCTAATTCTACCCTGTATGGTCAAAGATCATGCATGTGTCGATGAAAGCAAATATACATACAGCCCAAGTGCGGGCTCCTTTAAATAGGAGTGTGGACTCTGTTTGAGCTAAATTTATACCCAACTGAATTGTTGAAAACTTTTTTTCAGTTGTTGAAAATGAGGTTACTTTGAATTATCGTTATATCAGCCAACAATCGAATAACGCAAAATCACGTTTGTTTGCGACCATTACTGACTGAATGTAAAACATTTATCATAGGCAGGTCGAAGTGGTGACCGTTAGCATCAATGTGATAGGCCCAGAGCCATTCATTGACAGTTTTTAATTTTCCTGGGGGTGGGGGTTGGGGTAGGGCAGGTACCATGTTTTTTTTTTTTTTTTTTTACGAATAACATGTATCATCATGTTTTTATGAGGGGCATTTGTGGGGGAGGGGCACTGGAAATATGTGGGGCTGCACCGCTGCCACCTCCCTCCTACCATCCACCCTACATCGATTCAGACTTAGAGGTCTCGACTTCAAAGCTAATATTAGTGGGAGAATATTCTGCATGCATATGGAGGAGGAGGGATGGAGAGAGTTGATATCGACTACCCGTAACCTCACACCCACACTGTATTTGTTGTGCCGTCCACACAAGGGGGCTGGGCTCCCCCATACTGGTGCCCCGAAACCCATGAGTTCATGAGACACTTAGCAACACGGACTATTCTCAAAAGTCCTGTGCGCATTTCCTCGAAACATTCAGCGCTCTGAATCGAAACATGCCATGGGTGTTTGGCGGTCTTCACCAAATGAGGAATCACGTGACACTGGCCGTGTCCTCTCTGCGATGTATCATTAAAACTAATACTCCAACAAACACATACACAAAGCATGTCAAAAAATGATTTTAATGGAAAACCTCCCACATCCAACAACAGTACTAAAAGGGGAAAAACAATAAAAAAAAAAAAAAAACATCAGCAGCAGCAGCAGCAGCCGCACCAAAAGTAGAAGCAGCAGCAGCACCAGCACCAGCAGCAGCCGCTCCAGCAGCAGCACCAAAAGTAGCAGCAGCAGCAGAAGCAGCAATAACAGAAGCAGCAGCAGTAGTAGTAGCAGCAGCAGCAGCAGCAGCCGCTCCAGCAGCAGCAGCAGCAGCAGCACCAAAAGTAGCAGCAGCAGCAATAACAGAAGCAGCAGCATCAGCAGCAGCAATAACAGAAGCAGCAGCATCAGCAGCAGCAATAACAGAAGCAGCAGCAGCAGCAGCAGTACCAAAAGTAGCATCAGCAGCAGCATCAGCATCAGCAGCAGCAGCAGCAGCAGAAGCAGCAGCAGCTGTAGCAGCAGCAGCAGCAACAACATTTGATCGAGACAAAGGTAACAACATAAACATTTGATGGACCTATATGGATGATATGCAAAATTTTAACGATGTAAACATACAGCAAGTGAACTGACGCTGCAAAAAATACTTTCCATTGCCTCTATGCACAATATAACAGCGCTAGTATTATTATACACATTATACAACAAAATGTGCCTTATAAAATTGAAACAATTCACGTGATTAGTTTTAATGAATTTTATTAAAGCCATCAAATTCATTCTAAAAATCGTGTTATAGTAGACGAATTTGAGATTCGCTTAATGATTTATGTAGTATATATAAGCCTAACTATTAGTTATAATTGAGCATACAAAATAAACAGACAACTGGTGTTATTTTTCCACGATTCGTTCAAAATAAACCTGTCTATGCTGTGTTGCTGTTTCACTGAGTAGTCAAATTAATGTACTTCAATCTGATCATGCTAATGTAGGTTCTACCATGGAGGTAGACAATTTAATTTTCTACCTCCATGGTTCTACGTAACACATTAATATATTTTCACTGTGTAAACTGCAAATAGCCCCCTCTTTCGACAATGTTGTGTATTACAATATCGTCCCACCTGAAGCTAAACATACTCGCAGCCGAAGTTTGCAGAGGGCGCATGCGTGCCTCGGGCACTATGCGTGTGTCATCTTCCGCTAGGGAGGTCATTACGCAGTTCTTGTATTTTATAGAGGGAGATTGTACAAGTACGCGATTCTGTTCCATTCTCCAATGCTCCTCAAAGTGTTCAAAATACTCGCGAGAATTGTACAGTCTATAGACTCAACCAATCCGTTAAACCCCTCCCACCTTAACTCTGCATCAACGGCACTCTCTAGGGTAGCGCAGGACACAGGCGTCTTGCTCTGCCCCCGTGCCACACAAAAGGACAAAGCAGCAATGTGCTCCGCGGAAACTTGTTGACACTAATGTAATGTGATTCGTGTGGGACTTTTGCAAGGCTTTTTGAGCGCGCTTTTGCGGTTGTTAAGGGGCGGAGCTTAATCAGTGGGATGTGTCACTGTACTGGAGTCGCAATTTTAAGGGATATTGGCAATGCACTAATTATGGTTTACGTGATATGATTCCATCTGTAAACACATTCTCATCATTTGAAACATCACAATGACACCTTGAAGGTAATATTTTACTAATTACTATAATTACTATTATATTAATTAACAAGTAGGCTTAAGTTTCCAAGAAAACAACCCATTAAACAAAAATACAAAGTCATATAAACATACTTATCTTTCAGTTTATGGGCGTAAATAAAACAATATTGGGAGTGATAACAGAGTAGCTTAGGTTGATTTGTAGATGTTGCAATCTAAAAAATTACATTCGTTTTATCCAGGTGGGTTTCCAGGTCAATAGGGTAGTTGCCACCCCCTCCTCTAACCCCGCCCCTGTCTCAGTTTAATCGAATCTCGCCAGTGTGTTTGTCTTAAATCCGTTCAAGTCAATGCTCAACTTTCCCAATCGGTCTTTAGACGCCACACCGTATATAATTGAACTCATTTGATCAACGGATGATGCCGCTTTAAATCAACAATCGATAATTTAATCCCGAGATTACAATTCTAAGAAGATGGTTGTCTCTTTTACCCACATTGGTAAAATCACATCATGTTTTCTGGAATAAGTTAAACTTCACCTGGTAAAGCCTCCGTACAATACTTAATAATAAACTACCCGTAGTTCAGCATGATATACCTGCCAATCGAAATAAATAGGTAATATTAATCCTGGATAAGATGTTTTTACTAGTTTAACAATACATTTACCAATGGTTTTTAGTCCATTTTTAACGACACCATCTTACTATTGTAAATATCGTTAACACTGGACAACACCAGAACGAACCTTTTGACCTGTTGACCTTTTCAATATAAACTTCATTGTAACTTTGTATTTTTTTTAACCACTTTGATAGCTCAATTAGTTTTATATTTACTGTTTTGAAAACCTCGTTACATATTCGATGGGTATGGAACTGACTTTGTTAAACCTTGGGATACGGTTCACCATAAACAAAGTCAGTGAATTCTGAAGTGGGAGGAAACGAAAAAAAAATAAATAAATAAATAAATAAATCGCCCAGTTGGGAAAATGCCCTCGGGTCATCAGCTCAGAAATAAATTGAGCATTCTCTAAAACGACAACAATACTATTATTTGATAAATAATTATCATTGAAGAATAAATTATAGGTTGACTACCTAAACGAGAACACGGGATCACGGGTTCATGTCACACTCTGATAAAAAACATCCCTTACTCATCCACATTTTTGTGTAGACACCCACACGCCCAGGTACAGAGTTTGTCGACTCCGTAAATCGAAGACTTTTCTTTTTTTCTCCCTTTGTTTGAACTTAGTTTCTCTAGCGACATCCTCATTGGTTTTGTACACAAAAACGACACACGCATAAATCCTGAACTAGTGTGTTTGGGAGATCGTGGGCCCCATTTATAGCCTCTTCATTGTTCCATGTGTGTAGTAGGTTAATACAACACGACAATACATTGCTTATCTAAAATTTCGTTGTTATCTTCAGTTGAATGTACTAAACCCTATCATGACTGAGGGCATAATGTATCTAGGGTCACACGATATTATTGTGTTTTTTTATTTTATTTTTTTAATATAACTTCCACTTTTTTTTGTGTTTTGTTTTTGTTTTGTTTTCATTTTGTTTTTAATAATTCAAAATGGCCGCCTTTTTGGCGGCCATCTTTGATTTTGTGTTTTCAGTCTGTAATTGGGGGGGGGGGGGTCATGTTATTATTTTATTTATTTATTTATTTATTTTAACAATGCAAATTTTTCAACATGCTAGTTTCTCATTTGTCAGACCAAACAATAATTTAAATTTGTCTGGTTGCGGCCATTTTGACTTTTTAAAATGAAAAAAAAAAAAAAAAAAAAAAAAAAAAAAAAAAAAAAAACGGAACAAACAAATAATGGATTATTCCGCCCCAACGGTGACTCCCTGTGTTAAGTTAGGTTGCAATTATATTGGACGTGTTAATACGAACAAGTTCGCTAGGTTTCAAACCATTTGGACAAAATGTACAGAAATTATGCGGAAAACATGATTTGTTTGACAAAAAATGGGGGGGGGGGCAGTCAAAACGTCCTTTGGTGACATTTGTTTTGAAATATTTGACGTGATCATATAGAACTCGATGCGATAAACATGTGTGGCAAGTTTCATCAAAATCGGTCGAAAACTTTGGAAAATAAGGAGGGGGGGGGGGTACTATGTGCCCCATCCCCGGTCTCCGTACATCCCAAAAAGCCCGATGCTGATAGGGTTAGAGCTGTTAACATTCTCACGAGGTTGTACGCGACAGATGTGTTGGTATGTTCGTTGTTGCTGAGGAGAAACACCAGGGAACGCTTGGTGGCAGTATTTTCACAGTTATGTAAACATATGTCGCGTCCGAACCAAGTAACTTTGGCAACGGCTATGGCCGATGGCTGCCATTACAACGCTGAAGAATAGGACTTTCTTGTGTTCCTGCCATAGCCACTGCCAAAGCCACCAATTGGGACACGTACATAGAAGTGTACGTGGTTTGCCTCTTGCCACCCCGTGTTCCAAAACTGTTCATTTTCTTTTGAGATTTCCCTGAGGATTTACCCAAACACCAAGATAATTTTGGGGTACCATAATTCTCATTTGGGTTGTACCGCGCATTAAATGACGTTTCATCTCATCCCGTGCATTCAATCACTACCACCACCACTCAAAGGCTCGGCCACACCGTTCGCATACTTTCTCAACACGTTGGATTCGGGTCCCAGTGCGCTGAGCTGCTCACAAGTTCATGCTGCTTTTTATAAGTCAAGCATATTTGCGAAGCAACGCTTGCCGAGGAACTGTTCGATTGAAATCTACACCACTAACCTGTTTTATATCTGATTACGAACAAGAAGAAAAAAGACTAGAAAAGGGAGACAAAGGGTGGCTCCCGATTGAACCTTTTCGCACATTCTCTCACAGGCAGTGGCTAAACTTCTCGCAAACTTCTACACTTATAACTCCGACAGAGGCCTACTGCTTTTGACTTTATGTTTCACTTTCACTTTTACATTTCACTCTTTTTGTTTAACTTGTCACACACTTCATGGATTCAGTACTCACATAAAGGTAATCGGTCCACTCACATTATTAGCCTTGGATGGAACTTGGAATTTAAGTTACAAAAGATTAACTAGCGTGCAGTGTGCGGTCTTTAGTATTCCACTATAGTGATTGTTCTTTTTATACAAAAATAACAGATATTTAATAATATCTTAAAATGACAGCAAATTACAGTGGTACAACATCAGTAAATGATTCTTTTACTTCAATTACGTATATTCTTATTCCTAACAGATAATGAATATAAAATGAATATTGAACACTAGTTTGTAAAAAGAAATATTAGTAATAATAATAATAATAAATAAATAAATAAATAAATAAAATACAAATCAAAATCCAAATACCAATAAAATGTAAATAAATACAAATCTAAAATCACAACAATTTTAGCAATGATTTCAATTTCAATGTTCGAAATAAAACTATTTTTCTTTGTAAGATAACACTGATACAAAATAAATTTTGCGAAAAAATACAATTGGGTAGCTTGGGGATCGTGAACATTTATGTCAAATTGAAGCATTTAAAATGCAAGGTTTCTGGCTGAAGTCCAAGCATGGGATTATGCCGGTTGCAATATTCCTTATTAATTCACTGGGTGAAGCTAAACAAAACTAATGCCAACAAGTTCGTGCTTCAATAAAAATATAACAAAAAAAGTTTTTTTTTTTTATTATGTCAAACTACTTTTCGACAACCATGGGTGTGTGTGTAGTACCACAAGGCGCTGCTTTCATAAGTATATTGTCTTTGAAACATTATCAATTTAACATCGTGAGAATGTCTAACTCAGATACGGGGCAGGCCTTTTAGTGACGCTGACGTCGTTTCGACCTCCGTTTCATTAACACATTCGTGCTTGACGACGAATCGTTTGATCTGTTAGTATGTTCATAACTTTGCAGTTCCATTCTGAATTGAGGAGTTGAGGTTGAAACCCACCACGGGGAGTAATGATTGGTCAAACTCTACGATGACGTGTACATTGTTTCTGTCTCTGTGGCTTCAGTCATGCTTTTCATGCGCCATTGCGTCTGCTTCCATCTTCTCTGACGAGTTGCCGACCTGAGCGTCAAGGTCTCCCTCATCCTTTTCCGGAAATTGTCCGAAAGAAATGCATATAGGAAAGGGTTGAGGGCGCTGTTGAAGAAATAACAGAGGTACACCATCGGGATTAAAACCGGGGGAATCAGAATGGTTCCAAACGGCAGGACCAGCGCCACAATCTGAAACGGCAGCAGGCAAAGTGCAAAGGAGGAGACAACCACAACCAATAATTTAATCACCTTCTTACGGGCTGCAACAGTTTCTTTCTTCTTACTCTTTTTGTGTTTTGACTTTTCTGATTTGGAGATCGTAAGAGGGCGAGCAGGTGAGAAGGGACGGCGGGGTTTGGACGCCTTCCCAGTATCTGCAGCCTTTAGGTTATTGTTCGTGACTTTGAAGGCGTTGTTTCCCATTGGACCATTACGCGATTCCGTCAGTGTTGTTTCCTGCACGTCCTGTTTCTTATTTCCCGCCAAATCGACTCGGATACTTATCTCGTGTTCTGGGTCCCCTTTCGGTTTGTAGATACACGTTTGGTCAACTGCTGGACTCGTTTGGTCACTATCATCTTCGGGCTCGTCCAGAAAGAATGGCCCAATCTTGTGTGTTTCGGGATTTTTTTCTGATTTGGTCGACATCTGTGTCTGTAACAACACTTCTGCCTCCTCGAATGTACCTGGTGGTCCCTGAGCTTGGCGACCAGCTGCCACATTGCCTCCATTGTTGGCTTGTTTCTGAGCGTCAAAAGAGGGCGCCGGTGTTTGAGTCCTTCTCATAAAGAAGTCCCGCACTCCAGCCAGCCTAGTAAGGATGTTCCTCTTCGGTCGATCTCTCTCAGGCTTTTCGCAGTCGGAGGCAGTCAGCCTCAATTTACTACTCACCCAAAGTTTGTGGCCAATCAGACCATATAATATAACCATTACCATTAATGGAATGACGTAATATATTAAGAAAAAGGCTACTGATTGTATCATTACGTGAATGCTAGTCATTTTAACGCCAGGGATACAGTAGGGGATGCCTTCAATATAAGCCACACTGAAATACCACATCGTGTGAATATTGAACAGGACGCTAGCGATCCATACGGCAGCCATTGCCACGGTGAGTCGACCAGCAGTCAGAAGTCGTCTCGTCTCCAGAGGGCGCAATATGGCGATGAAACGTTCCATGGAGATGACGGTCAGGATAAAGATGGACGATGTCGTGGTGACGCTCATGGCGTAGTTATGGAACTTACACAGGAAGTCGCCGTACTCCCAGCTGGGTGAAACAAACCACAGTAGCTTAGGTATGGTGCAGAACATAGACACAAATAGGTCGGCCACGGCTAGATTGGCTAGGAAAAAGTTGGTGACGGTGTGCATGGACCTGTTCCGGGCGATGACGAATATCACCAGGAGGTTGCCAAGGAAACCGAAGAAGAAAGTTATAGAATAGCTGATGATAATCGTCTCCTTGAGTGGTGACTGGATATATGGGTCAACGTACTCAGTTGTGTCATTAACGCTTGAGAACGAATACTCCAAGTCTGTTGGAAAATATAGATCGAGTCAATTAATCAATTATGACATCTTGTTAACAAGTGTTGCCCCCCGCCCCCATAATGCTCACCAAGATATAAGTTCGTTCGTTGCAAAGTATTAAGAGTAAGATAATTTGCTGTGGAGATATTGAGCCAATTCTCGAAACGAGGAGATTTATTTGGCGAAGTAGTGAAATTGATGGAACCTTCCGCACGTATGTAAATATTACCAGAGTTTGGATTATTTAATTTTATGACTAATGTCGATGGCTAAATAGTGGAGGCACGAAGCCGGGTACCACATCACCACTGTGGGAGTCCAAAGGATGGACAGAGAGTCGGTGTGGTCGACAAAGGCACTGACACATCCAGTCAACTTTGGAGGTTGAGGATTTTTAAACCCACCGGTTGAGCTGCACAACAGCAGGCAGTTGAACATTATGGCCGAAAAGTAGTAGTGGTGGCGTTGTAGCATTATTTTGATTTTCATACCCTGAAGGGTTTTAGTTTGAGAACATTTTATAGTGTGGAGATTTATAAACAAAAAACACGAAACGATGGTTACGGGCTTTTTTACTTTTAAAAAGCCTGTGGTAATCACAGTTTGTAAAAATGGTACACAATATTAACAAAAATTGTTGATTTTGTTAGAAACAAACAAACAAACAACCAATGATGGGATGTATTTCTTTTAATTATACATGTTTGCAAACAATTGTGAATTTTGGTCACAATGTCTGTCAGCAAGATTGAGTGTTTTGCTAACATTGGCGTCCACGTATTTGGGTCTGGGAACCAGAGTAGAGATCCCAATGAACATGGCGCAATAGACCTTTATCATGGTGTGGTCATCTTGATTTTCTCCCATTCAATTTTAATGTAACCAAACCGAGGCTGGAATGGCAAATAGTCTGGTTCCTTTTTTTACAATGAATATTATCATCTATTACTGTTATTGGATACAGAGAACATGACCAAGATGGTGGCAGCATGATAAAGGTATATACCGGACATACATTACTGCACTCGATTTCTAAGAGAAAAGTTGCTTCAAGAGACAACGCTGGTGACTCCCCATGAAACAACCAAGGTCATTATGCCAGACTTGGGGCAAGAGGTCTCAAACTATTGATTTTGGAATGTTATCAAAATTAAGCTCGTCTATATTTAATGAAAGTAATTCTTACTCGTCATTTTGCTGATTGGAAGTTCTTCTTAAAGTGGAGTCAACAAAACAATCTTGTGTCTCTATCTGGTTGCAAACATCGACTCATCCAACCCGTACAGTCACGGCCGATGTAACGGTAAATGACAGCTTCGTTTGATGGACAGATCAGTAAAGCATCAACGGAACGCAAACTGAAATAGAAATTAAACAATTATTAAACTTTCTCACGGATATGAAAACCTTTGAATGGTTTTTCGTTCTAATAGTATATACCTTATTACTGTAAGTTATTAACTGATAGCCCACCGGCATTTAAATCAGTAAAAGTGATCTTAACGCGAATGTTATCTCGTTCATTTTCTCGGAGCATAGTTGTAATGTTTTGCAACATTATCTCATTGACAGTCGACAGCAATCGCACGAGTCCACCTGATTTATCGATAAGTCATGACATTATTGTACATCTAAAGCAAACCGGATTACGCTAATACATGATCTACGTCTTCGTCGAAGTGGGGAGGCAAAACTGCCGTCTTCTTCGTTTCGCCCGTCTCCTTTTCCCCCTTTCGGGCAGCCCAAGGCTGATGTGCGCTGAGTTACATTCCATTTGTTCACTCCATGGTTTGACGAACATATTGACGAACTGTCTGTTGTAGCTAATGGGTCTTTCTGGTCAGACCAATCGTGAATAAAGGGGCTCTGAGGGAACACGATATTTACAGATAAGAAACTGTTGCTTCGGAATAAGATGGACAGGAGCACATGCATGAATCTTAAATATAAAGATGCACAAAGGGGAGGATTGGTACACGATCAGTGCTTAATGTAGCCAGACATTGTTGGGGCTGCTTATCTCTGCAACTTAAGGAGAAGGAGAAATAATGAAACAAGACAATCGAGCTTCTATTCTGAGGCTTGCACATTTATTTTAGGGACCCATTCAATTATACATCATTGTTTGCTCATGAACATTTCTGACGAAATGTCTCTCGAGACTCCCTTGGGGACGATCTACAATCACAGACTCCACGTAACTGAATACTGGAGCAATTTAGAGTGAAACAAAATATATAGGGAGTTCTTTCAACCTCGTTGACGATACGCTCCTCGAAATTAAGTCTTTTGTTTGGATGTCTACGTGGACACTACGAACTTCTAGTGGTCAGAACTGGACTGGGAATAATATCAAACGGATAGTTGACGTTTATAAGATTGCGCGCGCCAAGAAAAATATTTATTCAATTTGTTGTTCGTGATCGATGGGGATATTAGATTTGGTGTAGACTTTATCCGCAACAGAATGTGACAAAAGCCATTTACCTGTTAGTCAGGAAGCAGACTGTAAGTGGATACTGTGACATTACAATTTCATAAACTAATGTTACAACATTTCATTTTGTGCGCCAAAGTTTTGTTAACTTTCAAGCGACCTGGAAATGCAAGTCACTTGAATACAAGTCAATGGCTTGATGGGTAATGCATTGTGTGTTTTTATTTTCACCCCTTAGCAGAAGTGTACCTTAAGAGAGATGACGCCCACGTCATTCCCCCTCTTCTGTTTCAAGGGGGCGTAAAGGATTAGCGTATACGTTAATTGATGGATAAAACATCAACATCTTCTAACATCTAATTGAGTCCGGCAGAGTTAATGTCAATCCATTTTTATAAATAAGAATGCTTTTTTCTGCCGTCTTCAAGCTAAAATCTCACATCAATCTTCCCTTATCTTGTCAACTCCCCCCCCCCCCCCCCCCCCCGTGTGCAATATTTCAACTTGTCCACCCCACAAACTATGATCTCTGGAAAAAAAAAACAAAAAAAAACAAAAAAAAACAAAAACAAACGCCAAACAAGATGTTGGAGCGTGTTATTCAACACGTACGACCCCGTGAAAAGAAACAGATTCACGGCAACATCGCGTAGAGTAAGCTTCGCTTATCTGTTTCGAAAGATCATAATTCCCCCACTGTTCAGTTATTTCATAAAAACGCAATCATAACTGCGCATGCGCGGTGGATTCTCCCATATGTACCTGTGGGTTACCATTGTCGTTGAGCAACGGCTGTGATTGTCGAAACCTGTAACGATGTTGACGTGGATAAGAAAGCTTTTACGCGGCCTGGAAAACCCAAAACCGCCTGTGACAGTGCATGATCAAGGCAAAATACGAAACTTTTTTATATTCAGGAGACGTACGCTCAGTGTGTGAAGCGGTCAGGTCAATGAACCACGTACATGATGTTAGCTACGAATGTAACCATCATAAATAAAAAAAAAAATAAAAAAATCGAAACATTGAAATAAAATGGTTAAGCAGTCATTGGTGACTTGGAAGATTACCCTCAGTTGCCGTCATAATTGGGGGAAACAAGGAGAGATCATCAGGTGACACAAAACTAAAAATGTTTCCATGTACAGAAATTTCTCACCATGAGAAATCTTAATGAGAAATATTGAAATAAAATGTGAAGCAGTCCTGTATGACTTCCCCCCTCTGCTGCAATATTTCAACTTTTTTTTTTTTAAATCTTTTCCATGCCAATTTCACTGTGCTCATATTAATTTGCCTCATTTCTTTTTTGTTTTGTTTTTGTCTTTTTTGACTCCAATACCCATTTCTCTCCCAAGTTTACCTACCCATCCCTCTTTTACCCTCCTGTCCCCCTCACCAACCCTAACCTTTACCAATACCCCTCCTGTGTATCAAATTCCTTTCTCACCCCACCCGCCATTTTGCCTTTTTAAGTTTTTTTTCCTGCAATGATCAGTTTGTCTCTCTCTCTTTTTTTCTTTTCTTTTTTTCTGGTTTGGTTTGTTTCTTTTTAGTGTTTTCCAATTTACCATGGTTTATTCTTGTATATTGACCTTAATTTGTCTTATATTTTCATAACAATTTTTTGTTAATGTTTTTTATTTTAAATGTACTTCTTTTAATTGTTATTTTTAATTGTAATTTTGTTGCAATTCGGCCCTGTGGCTGCCCAAGGCAGTATTTTTTAAATAAACCATTCTATATACAACAACAATACTCCCGCCACGGTTGCCATCACATTAGGGGAAACAAAGAAAGGTCCTCGAGTGACACAAGACAGAAAGATCTCACCAAGATGCATTCGTCCCTACTGTCACTTCTACTCATAGATTCCCTCTTTATTATCCAGGCTTGCATTCGGCAGTGCCTGGTGACAAGCGACTTATGGTCTTACCACCTTCCCTGGGGAAGACAGAGGTAGCTTACCCCCTGTCCGTAAACCGTACTCGTCCTTTGAAAGGTTGACTGAACTGTTTAGACCCCTATATGTACGATTGGATATCATTTCTATTTTAGAAGGAAATTGGCCATTTGATTGCTAGGACGTTTTGTAGAATGGCATTAATGTGTACCTCAATAATTGATTGGACAGAAGATGCAACCGAAATTTAATGATCTTTAGTATAGGATCAAGGAAGAATTTAGTTTTGACAATGAAATAATCTACATTATCTCGACCAATCTACATTTTAACAAACCTATCGAAATATTGTCACTTTCGCAAAAAAAACCTGCTAAATAAAAGTATAGTTGATTGCCAAACATTTGCATTTTTAATATTTCATTAAACAATTGGTATTTGATATTACTAAGATTACTCAACAAGAAGAACAAGAAGAAGAACAATGAGAACACGAACAAGAACAGGAACAAGAGCAAGAACGAAAACAAGAACAAGAACAAGAACAAGAACAAGAACAAGAACAAGAACAAGAACAAGAACAAGAACAAGAACAATGAGAACACGAACAAGAACAGGAACAAGAGCAAGAACGAAAACAAGAACAAGAACAAGAACAAGATCAAGAACAAGAACAAGAACAAGAACAAGAACAAGAACAAGAACAAGAACAAGAACAAGAACAAGAACAAGAACAAGAACAAGAACAAGAACAAGAACAAGAACAAGAACAAGAACAAGAGCAACAGCAGCAGCAACAGCAACATCAACAGCAGCAGCAGCAGCAAAAGTAAACAGCAAAAGCAACAACAACAGCAACGGCAACAGCAACAACAGCAACAGCAACAGCAACAACAACATTAACAACAACAACAACAACAACAACAACAACCGTGCAAAGAAAACTCAAAAAAGAAAAGAAAAAAAAAGAGGACAAACAGGCAGTGTTTTTATTCATGACCCTTAAAAGCTTTGTGCATGCGAACGAAAATAAGATAATCCGTCGATTGCTTCACTACCAGCTCTCGGTCTCAACTTCTGACCTAGAGATTGTCGGCGCATCTAGGAATAAACATGACATTGGCGACGACAGGAGCATCCATTTTGTCTCATCAACTGAAGAAGAATGTGTAAATATAACCCGAGTTTATTTGTATCTCTGCGGTATAAACAAATACTGGACAAGTTAAGTCGATATCGGAGATGAATAAAAGAAGAGAAAAAAGCCAAGTTTTGAATAAAGGGTCATTGGTTTTATTAGTCTTGACTACTTTACGCCACGTAGCTATCTATACAAACTGTAATGCTTTAGCCATAAGTATTCATTTATTCATTTATTGATTGAAAGTGATGATGCTCATTTGTCACATTGATCTGTTTTATTTGAAACTGTCCAGCCCATGAATCTCAAAATGTAAAAGAGTGAAAATTCACTCTTTCGCCTGAGCGATGTCATTATGGCTCTATTGAGAGTGAAACTCACTGTGCATCACCCCGTTTGAGTGAAAGTGGCACAACTTTTACTATCTTCAAGCAGAAAAAAATACCCGTCGTTCACTCTAAAAAGAGTCGTCCGCCATATGGCTCTTTGCAAGAGTGGTATGGCGGACAAAACGAGTGTTTTTTTGTTCACCATTTTACCTTCACCGAGTACTGATTACTCTTGCTATACATTTAGAATCAAAGCGATGAATTGAGGGAGGAGAGGAAAAAAAAACAAACAAAAAAACAAAAAAACAAAAACAAAAACAAAAAACGATTGACTTGAAACAAGTCTAGGCCATGGCGGGTTGACTTGGAACAAAGTCTACACATTAATACATATTATAAAGTCTATAACTGTGACGCGTTGACTTGAAACAAGTCTAGGGCATGATGCGTTACATAGAGCAAAATACACTTATTTTACTCAAAAGGTTACTGCGTAAAGTTGGTGCTGTGTGTTATTCCTTTCAACTCATCCAAAAAGCCAACTTGCCAGACGTCACCACGGATGATTCATTAACATGAACGTCTTATCTTAAATACAAATCAACATTCGGTGAGAATCTCAGTGAGGACTGACTGCCCGTTTTAACTTTTGAGTTTAAACTAATAAAATATAAGGTATTCTTTTACAAATAAAACAACTGAGAAAAAATAAAGAAAAAAAATGTTTCTCTTGGATTGTCTAAGATTCGCAAAGGACACTTGAAGTGGTGTTGTCAGCACGACCTTCAACCGACTCTCTAGTAATCACTGCTTTAGAAAAATACATCTATATTTTCAAGCCCGTTAATGGAAGTTGGTGAGGTATTTATCATAGCAACTGATGCTGTTTGAGATGACTGTGCATGTTAATTATTCCACGAATCACGATAAACATCAGATCAATAGGCTAAACGTCTCCGACTTGTAGCAGCAGTTATTCATAAGTTGACTATTTGAACTTGCTGGTTAGCTGAAGTCTATCTTATAACTACACTGAGCATTAGGTTGGAATTAACCCAGATATGGATTCTATGGGCTTGACCCATTTCGGGTTTGAAGTTTTGCTGGATCACAATGACCAGGAAAATGGATCGGCTTTCTTGACTCAAATCACGTGTTATTTTGACTCCTAAATGGGTTCATGTTGACTGGCAAATTGGGAATGGATCACAAGGAGGGATTTTTGGGAGTGTTTTTTATTTATTTATTTATGTATTTATTTATTTATGTATTTATTTATTTATGTATTTATTCATTTATGTATTTATTTGATAATTTGCATACACGGTAACTCATTCAACCAAGGTTGTTTTTCAAGGTTCTTAAAAGCATCTGAAAACTTGAACAATATACAAAGTAAAATAAATAATTATGCCAACAGATAACGAGAAGGACACACGGATAAAACAGGATCGTACAAGTAAAAGATATAACTCGAATAATAAAAATCGAAAGGAATTACAAATAATGACGACAATATGTTTCGCAAAACGCCGAGTTAGCTTCATTTCTATTATATAAGAGCTAACGGATTCTACAACTGCTACAATACTATTTTCAGTCAAAGCTCCTCTCCTAGGTCAGATGTTAAAACTAACTATTATTAATCTTAGATTCTTCTGACGGAGTCTATACAAAGTTCAATGAGGGCATCGTGAATCTAACCATCAGAGAAAGATGGAAAATCATGATTTGCAAACAAATTTTCATATCTGTCTACATCTCAATAGAAAATTGACGCCAATTTGAAGACTCTTATCGCAATCAAGGTTGTAAACCTTTGTGCACGCTCCCCTTGTCTGACTCCAAAACAGATTAATTTTTCGTTTTGTTTTTTTATTTTTTATTTTTTTTTTGTATCCATTGGCACAGCATTCTGATTTCAAGTGAGATCTTAATTTGAAAGAGTACAACTTCCTTCCCCAGAAAAAAAAAAAAAAAAAGGAAAGAAAAAAAGAAAAAAAAAAAACAAAAAAAAAAAACAGCAGTTGAGAGCTCCACGCAACACGACTCTTTATAACATCAAATACACCGTCAATGTCCGGCCTAGAGCTCCGAGGCAGCGCTATCACCCGTGGCTTAAGCTACGAAATACGGGCTAATCTACACTTTGAATTCTTAGCGGCGTGTACAGTTCTTCTGTAGCTTTCCTTCTCTTTACCCATTCATGCTTGAATTATTGACTTAAGGCCTTATAGTTCGTGTTATGTCATCAAGTGCGAACATGGTCAAAATTTCTCTGGTTTGAGAGAAGCTTGGAAAACGAAATAACTTCCATTAAATAACCCGAGCTTGGAATGGCTAACACTTCCTCCATTAAAGATCTATTATTGTGTTTATTTGTTTGCTTCTACCTTTAGTGGAGACGCCAATGGGATGTGAACTGCGTGTTCGTGTATGATGATATTTCCAAGTGACAAACAAACCACTCAATAAATAAAAATACAATTCAGAATAAAATACATACTAATTAAACATCTATCGTTCATTTTGTACTGAGTCTAGGTTCCAGATACGGGCACAGTATAATTAAAAGGGATTAACTTACATTATTATCTTAACACAAGGGGAAGATGTAAAATTTGATGATACCATGGATTAGTCTGTGTATAGAAAATCTTCCCAATGGTAAAAAGGAAAATAGAAAGAATCCAGGTGGAATTAGGATGGCCGCAATGAGAGCTGATCATCACCTGAGGCCTTGATAACCAGGTGCCACCGACAGCACCATTGAGGTACCTCAGGGGACGATGTTGGGCTTTAAACCTCTCCTTCTTTTATCTTGCTTAGGGCACTATCTGATTCCGGTGCGCCGCAGCGTCGCTCTCGATTCCTACGTCTTTCAGATGCAGACCTAGTGTTGTCGTGAGTAAAGCGATAGTAGTTGAACATGAGCTTTCTTATGTCCTGTTTTTCCAGAGTGATAGGTGTCCTTTTACATTACAATTTTAAATAGCCCCGGGATCGCGATGCTGGACATTACGCTTGACCGCATGATTTATACGCTCTTGTCCATCCAGTAGTGCCTTTCAAAATCAGACCAAACCGGCATGCACCACAGTAGTTGATTTTTTACGGTATCATGGGTTCCTCGTATTAAATGTCAGAACCTTTTTTGGACGTTTTGATAAACCAGAATTAAACAAATATGAAATGAAACAACAAGGAACATCGATGAAATATCCTACTTCTTTCCCCAACCATAAATGTTGCGGTTCATAATCTGTTAGAAATAGACTGGTTCGTCACGTATAACGAGCGTAGTGTGGTATCTCTTTTGTTTTTAATCTAATCGCAAATGCTGACAACCATACATAGAAACATTGCTATCAGTGTAAAATCAAAGTGCTTAAGATATCCTTGTCAAGAGTTTCTCCCAGTGCACTAAGTTTTATATACCCAGATCCTTGTCATGTGATTGGTGGAATACATGTCACGGATCATCCATTATTTTGCCATGAATTTACTACCACAACGCTAAAAAAAAATAACATTAGACAGGCGGATAATTGGAAGCTATGCATTGTCGTTTTCAAACTAACCGTTCCCCGCCCGTTTGTCCAAACGAGGCGGGAGCGTGGGGTAGATGAGTTTTTGCGTGTATATTGTGTTTATTTCAACAAATTTCAAATGACAAGGGTTTATGATAAGGTATTTAAATCAAAGATTTAACGCATACATTATATACAATGTATATAATGTATTGAGTTGTTTCCTTTCACTCGGCTTCGCGCTATAGAGGAATGGAATAGTCCAGATTTCACGACGTGTTTATATTCTGCAACAATGCATTCGTATACGTATCACACATTGTATAATATTAACCGATATATTATAATAGTGCATGAAAGTTAGGTTCGAATTGTTGGCCTGTGAGATTGGTTGACCCTAACACTTTGATATTTAGTACAGGATCAAAATTGGCCGAAGAGTATAATACGATTGGCCTAAATTCACACTTATCCTTTTAATTTGCACGTTGTGGAATCGCTGTAGGGAAATTAAGTTTAAAATGCTCATTAAACCTTCCGTATACGGTGTACCTCGTGACACTTGAAGTATGCAGGAAGCCCTTTGTACAACAAGACCTTACTCCAGGTTTGAACATCTTCATTTACAGCAATTTGGATGCAGTCGGAAAGCCAGAGGGCCGAACGGAAAGGTCGAGCTGTTAATTCGCCTGGTTAGGAGAAACTAATTACATTGCATAGTCTTATACCCAGAAAGGATGTTTACGTCATCCCATGCAATTAAAAACAGCCCACTTTGTTTTTATGTATGCTAATTACTCGACGGAAGTGTTGGGTAATCCGAAGTTATTTTTATATACTTTATATATCATGTTATAATACAAGTAAATCTGCAATGGATTATGAAGCTGTGTGCTAGTAAATTCCTCGTAGGTGTTGTCTTTGTTAGAGAGATTGGGGTGAACTCATCTGTCCAGCAAAGAGTGAAGGTGTGGATATCACAAAGCGCTAGGACTAGTCTTATCTTGAGTTAGGATGAGTAACTAGTCCTAACTTATAGGACTACTTATAAGTTAGGACTAGTCCTAAGTTAGGACTAGTTTTGTGAAATCCACCCAGAACACCTTTCACATCATATAGTAAATTATTTGGATTGCATTAAATGCAAACAAACATTTGAGTATAAACCACTCGTACCAATATAATTTAGGCTTACCGTAACATTATGAAGAACAACTTTTGCACATGTGGCATTGTTGTTATATTGTGGAAGCTGATATTGGGTTGGATCCACGTTTGGAATTGATGGTATTAATTCAGAATATGATTCCTGTATTTCTCTGGTCATTTTCATTCTGTTCAAGGGGATACCGAGGCGTGTCGTGGCCGAGCGGATAAGAACACCGGACTCAAGCTCTGGTGTTTCTGATCTGCAGAGTGTGGGTTCGAGTCCCGGTCGTGACAATTGTGCCCTTAGGGAAGACACTTTAACCATTATTGCTGCGTCCTTCGGTTGGACGTAAAGCCGTGGGTCCCGTGTGTTGTTTATTGCACGTAAGAGAACCCGGTACACTTATCGCAAGGAGAAGGCTGGGGCTCTCCTCGGTGTTCCTGTTTTGATTGGCTACATATTGCACCACAGCACGTTGTAAACCGTTACATGGTGCTACACTGAAAAAAAAAACAAAAAAAAAAAAAAACCTTGAGGTGGTTAAAGTGATTATCTTGGTATCTATATGTGACAACACTGACATAGTGTTAGTTATCCCCATTGCTTTATTGTTGGTAACTTTAACACCATGTCGGTATTGTCACATATATATACCAATAATCAATTTAACACCCAAGTTTTTACAGTGTATGTAAGGATATGGGTCACATACTTAAAAATATAACTCCGCAATACTTGCATGAAAAAAAAAAAAAAAAAAAAAAAAAAAAAAAATGAGCGCATTGAGCCGCCCCTCTGGTGTGATAAAATGCAACATACCAATTGCGTTTTTTTATTATTTTTTTGACAAAGTCGGTTTTGTGATGCACTCATTTTGTCAAAAGATTGATTCCTGATGAGGTGGACAAACAAATTACAAGTCTCTGATCTCATGTTAAAACAGTGAAAAATATCATTGTGTTTTATACCCATTTTTGTTAACAACCCATGACGTCACAATTCATCGGTCCTCCCTCTTAAATAGTTCGATATGAAAATCACTCTAATTAGATCGAACATGTTTTTTTTTTTTCGATTTAGGCCACGGACAAATATTTAGCAATTTGTCCAATTGGATAGAGTAAATTTCAGTCGAACATTTTAAAGAGTGTATATTATTGTACATGATTTTTATTTATTTTTTTATTTTTGTATATTTCTGTTTTTAGGTCATTCCTGAATGTTGATGATATTCAATCAAAACAACATTGAGTTTGACTTTTTTTTTTTACTGACGCAAACATTCCTCTTTGGAATGTACAGACCCATTTTGTTGATATCCAATGACGTCATGTTTCATATACCGCGCTGAAAGAATATAAGATATAATGACATTTTATTACTATTATTATTATTATTATTATTGTTATTATTGTTAATTATTCTGGTTGTGAAGCCAAGGATTCTAAGAAAAAAGTTAACTAAATCACTATTCAAGAACCCCATGTAGAGAAGACAAGGAAGGAAGTTTAGTCTTAGATGTCGGAGGAAAACCCCAGAGAGATATTCCAGGGAAATAGGGTAGGGACTGAAAAACCCAATCCACATAGAAACATCTTGGTTGCTTATTTTTATTTTTTATTTTGTTTTATTTTATTACACATCACAGGATGGTGATTAGGAAACGAGAAGAAATGAAAGGAGAAGTGGCAGGAAAACCCCAAATAGGGGAAAACCCACGCAATCATGTAGGGACTGAAAACCCAATCCACATGCAAGGCTCCAGTCCGGGATTCGATCCGGGGTCCACAGAGGTGAAGGTCAGGGAAAGAAACCACTGAGTCAACCTGAGCCCCCCAAAATAGTGCTCCCCCGGTGGGATTCGAACCGGGGTCCAAGAGGTGGAAGGCGAGGGAAGATACCACTACGCTAACCTGACCGCCTTTCACACCATTTTAACTTGAAGGTAGAGAGTTCAAATTGTGTCCTTCTACCTTCATAAAGTCTCTATCTATTGGAAAATGAGTGCATCACAAAACTGGATTTAACCTCGGAGCCCCTCTTTAATTTCGTTACAGACCAATCAGCAACGTTCGTTCCAGTACAGCTGCAGCGCAGAGTCAAGTTGTACTGGTAAATTTCTCAAACCGATTAAGTTTAATATTGAATAAAGCCTTTGCATTTAATACCCAGCAACCCATTAAAACTGGATGCAATTGTTCAACACACGGCTATCATGGAACTAAATAGCTTCGCAAAACTGAAGGTAAAAGTACATTTTATTTTGATGAGTATCTCACCTAAATGCAAGCAAAGTGGTTTTTACAAGCATTTAACGAGGCCTGTGTACTCATTCCCAAATAAGCACCTTTTGCGTTCGTTGCCAATAGAAGAGACCCCCTTTGTCGATGTTCAACTTAGCTTTAGCTAAGCAACCTGTCACATGGTAACGTGAAGTTGATGTAAAGTGAAAGAAAAACAAGTGATTGTTGGGAAATTTATTCAGCTTCAATTAAAATCAAGAACAAAGTGTAACCATCTGAATTTCTTAACCAGTGGATTTTCAATATTGTACAGCGCTTTGTAATGTCTTTGACATGGAAAGCATTTTGTTTTAAACAATTGTATTGTTATTATTATTACAAAGAAAAACAGAAGAAAACAAATGCATAGTCAAAATACACTGATCATTATTAACTGGAACATCCAGTTGCAACTCTTTATGGATTGCTGAAATGTCTAATTTAATAAAACCTAAAGTTGAACCTATACTGTTCAAAGCAGAGTAAACGTACCGACACTAGTATTAAGAAGAGCATACGATAACGTAGTTAAGGGCATACACACACACACTGGCATGCATATAACTCCAAACTGTTCAACCCTAATTCTAGTTATCATGTACCTCATCTAGATACCATTTCAAATTTAAATTGCCACCGAACTGCTTTAATTCCAGCTTTGCTACATGCCAACTTAACCCGAATCTTGCAGCATTTGGTCTAAACTATAGTCGTACCGGTATTGAGTGCACTTAGCATTTTAATTTTTGATTTCTCTTAGTGAGTAGTGATGTTGATGCAGTCACTCCGTGGCTACATCGTATATCGATTGACTGAATAATCCATATGAATGCCTGCTGGGTGTTTAAGTGCAAAGTGATCCCTGTCTACGTGTAATTGGCTTTTGTGTTCCTGGAAACAAAAAATCATTAGCTCATTACAAGTGAGCAATTAAAAGTAGTAAGATTTGACTGGTTGGTGTATCTATGGAAAGGGAACACTGAGTGGAATGATGTGTAGACTAACTCTCTCTAAAAAACAAGCAAGCAAGCAAGCAAGCAAGCAAGCAAGCAAGCGAGCAAGCGAGCAAGCAAGCAAGCAAGCAAGCAAGCAAGCAAGCAAACAAGCAAGCAAGCAAACAAGCAAGCAAGCAAGCAAACAAACAAGCAAGAAAGCAAACAAGCAAACAAGCAAGCAAACAACCAAACAAACAAGCAAACAAACAAACAAACAAACAAGCAAACAACCCAACAAACACCCAAAACAAACAGACACACAAACAAACAATCAAACAAACAAACAAACAAACACAAAACAGGTCGAGGACATCACGAATGTTTTAATCGAAGACGCATATTTTGTTCCGGTTGGTTAAGCTTTCGACACTATAATAACTCAGGCTTTTCGTCAGCAACTGTTAATATAACGAAGTCTTCATAAACGGCACGCTGTAACTTCAAGGTTTGCTATGGGAACTGAATATAAGGTTCGGTTTTGTGTCAAAATTTCCCCTTCCCCTGAAACCTCTCGCGAGATCTGGTTCACCGGAAATAGTTACATCGTTTACATTGATTATACTCTTCAAAAGTGGGTCTCGGATACACCACTGCTGATGGCGCAAACAAACTCACTAACTTAATAAGTCCAGTGAAACCCAGTACTTCGTTTTGAATGATTCCTTTCCCGGCTAAATATTGCATTTATATGAAATGGTGGGTTCGCTTACGGATCGACAAACCTCATCATGTGTCTCTTCTAATACTTCTTACATTAAATTAAATAAAAAAAAATAAGTAAATGCTTATGGCCTTGGACATGCCGTCTTTTACTTGGCTCTCAATCAAGGATGAAACAAATCTACGCTGCGACGGCATATTACGTGCAATCTTTCTAACTCATCTAACCTTGGGACTACGTAATTATGTCATAAACGCACCCGATTAACGTACCCCTCAGTGCTGGCAGGATTTAGGCTTATTGATTTTAAAGGTGGGCAATATATTCATTATGTAAATCACCCTGCCCATTGAGTCAAATTTTACTCTTCTAATTGTTCACTTGTAATGAGCTAAGGATGTTTGTTTCAAGGAAATCGAGAGCTTGTCACCAGCAAACACATCGTAGTAATTTTTAGTTTTTGCAGAAAATAGCAAAACATCGGTAACCAACAACATGCAACAATTGAGTATTAAACGCCACGCACGTTTGACAGGGTACAGTTTGTACTGTACCTGTTTTAACTGAATCAAAACTTAACCGTAGTTTGCAAATTGGGTTTGGTTCGAGTCGTTTAGTATTCACCTTAGCAAAGTCACAATGAGTCATTGGAGAGACCATATTCTAGAGTGAGACAACTTAGAATTCATTCTCACGAACAACAATAAACGGACTCGCCATGAAACACTGTAATGTAGGATAACGTTTGAAGGGATATTAACTGGAACACAGGCTTAGCAAAACATGATGTTCCTTCATTTATCTGTGAGGTCCTTTGAAAGACATTAGCGATGGGTTTGGCTGTACCGAGCCCTCAAACATGGACACGGAGTGTTAAATTCATTTGCATTATCGCTTCTAATTCTAACCAACTCACATTACAAATTCATGTATTCGCTTGAGAATCCAACTTAATTAAATCTTAGTCCTTAAACGTGCACTCTTATTAATTATACGACAATCGTGCCCAGATCATTCCTTCGTATACATTCACCATCAAGACTTGATTTAAACGCAAAATATATAGATTCCACAGGCCTACCAGTTTTATCGTCGAACTCCGTACACCTTTCAGAAACTCTATATTGTCAATGTCCCGTAGATCTTCGTCAGTTTCTTACGGAATGGAAAATGATATCAAGTCCTTCGTCGATTTAATCCCACTGAAAGAAAATTTGTTAAAACAAACACGCGCACCCTCAACAAACACTATAGAAAGGTAATATCCCTGGCCTCGCTTAGTCTTTTAGCGACGTTCTCCATACCCTTTAAATTCGTCTCGCATTACGCTTAAATGTTTTCTATGCAGAACCACTTGATCCGCCTTATATCCCTTGCCCTCGAACCCTAAGCTAGATTGTCCGATATTAACACCGGCCACTGCTCTTGCGAACACCGAGAAATGGAAAGCAGATTAAGCCCAGTGATGCTAGATCAACATCCCGCGGACGGGAATTAACACCCAATGTGTTCTTGCTATCTTCCGTGGACGAATATTGATATCTCCAACCGTTGAACGCTGTGTGATTTATGCGTATTGGTTTCTTTTCCAATTGACTAGAGACGGACTCTGCTTTCAATTTCCCAAATTTCCTTAATAAATATAGGTGTTTTTACTTTCATCACGCATCTAAATGCATTGTTGACAAATTCTGGACGGGGTCCTTGGCCTGGGTTGCGTGAGACATCACCCTGATAAAAGTTTTGTGAAGTGATTCGAAAGGAGTTTTGTTGGAAGCTGAAAAGGATTTTAGCCTTGCCCTTTTCACAGCTTCTTTTACCCATCTGCAAGGCTTCAATCAAATTCTTCTACTAGTAGTTTTGAGCCAGTGTTCGACCCAGATGCTTCGAAGTAGTCTGTCGTCCTCGGCGAGCGAACGAATATGACTCACGTGTAGATACAAATTAATTGAATATGCAATTAAGGGCGTAACTGGCGCGAAGCCGTTGAACGAGGGTGTTCACGAAAATTAATTAACCAATGGATGCGCGATGCTCATGTATTCCTGTCCACTCAAACTGTACACTCGTCGTCTCTGGCGATTGGAGACAGGCATTAAAATGAAAAAAAGCTCAATCTAGTTGAAATTGCATCTAACTGCACGGTAATAACGAATCACACTCATGGATCCCGCCTTGCTTCTTTTGGTAACTCGTAACCCGTTTTTTTTTTTTGCTTTTAGTAAACAGAAACAAACGTCTACTGGCTTCTCCGCTGCTGGTACAGACATTGGAGCCACAAAACTGACCTGAAAAACATATACCCTCGTACCAAATCCATTTATTAGTATGATTATTGGGGTCAAGAACTAAGATGGATGCAGACTATCCCGTATTCTGAAGTCACTGGCCAGTTACTACACCGATGCATTTTTTGACATTCCACATCACTGAAAGTAAAACAGAAAAAAACTCACGACATGGAAGAGTGATTTATGTTTTATGTGAGATTCCCTAAAATTACTGAGCCACAACTCACCATAGATCGACAGTGTTGTCATCGATTAAAATGTATAATACTGATGTGAGCTAGAAGAAGAAAAAAAATGCAGTAATAGACTATTACCCCCATCCCCCACTCTGTCAGAGCGCATCACAGGAAATCTCATCTTCATGCATCCTGGACCAATGCTTTAGATAAACACCGGGCCTTCTCTCCAAATTCATCAGGCAGGTGCATCACAAAGAAAAAAAACTCAGCTTCCGAAATAATTATTTGAACTAAGTGTGGGAAAACCTGGGGGATTAGTTAAAGGCGGCAAGCAGGTTAAGTGTGGATATAAGCAAATGCACAACAGCAAACAGTCGTGCAAGCGATCGATGTATGGTACATTGTTCAGCTGATTATAACTACACGCTGCGCACTGCCAGCTACAGGGAGATGGGAAGTGAAGTGCAACCCATTTGAAAGTTCGCTTTTTACATGCTCTTTGGGGAGAAGCTTTTATTCGTGCGCAATTAGACCTACTTCTAAACACACATAGAAACATGACCAAAATATAAAGTTAGCTATACCTTAACTTTTTAGAGCACTGATACGTTCTGGAAGTCCTTTCCAATTCGTTTGTCTCTGATAGGAAAGGCCGACTAAAGAATGTTATTTTCAATTCTTTATTTTTTTATTTTTTGGGGGTCTTGTTTTTTGACAAATTTCACTTAGTTTGTTTAACTACCAAAGGTAAATCATGGCTTAAGTAAGCTTCATTTCACAAGTTTAACGACCCAGTCAGCCATATTAAAAAAAATAAATAGTAATAATAAATAAAAAAATGGAGAGAAAAAAACATGCTCACAGATGACATTTGATGGACAAACAAGTCAGGCAAGAACTTATGTTCAGAAGTGCAAAGCAAAGTTTGATTTCTTCAACATGGTAGCATATTTGTTGGAATATGTCTGTTGTGGCTAAAAGCCTGTCACACATTTCCTTCTCAATTTGACATTGTTTAGGAACCATCCTTTGGATAGGAGCCTGGAATTCAGTAAAAAGTTTTTTTTTTTTTTTTTTTTTTTTTTTTTTTTTTAATTTACTTGTTTAATGAGCCGAACTGAGAGCATTGCACGTTTGATCTTCGCTAATGCTCTTCCAAACTGGGCTAATTTATTAAGGGAAAGAAAGGCGAGGGACATATTTCAAATTGAACAGTTCACTTCGATGCAAAGGAGTTAAATTGTGTCAACAAGTGACAGGTGGGAATGGAGGTGTGGGGTGTTTGTTTGAGTACATTAAGACTGATCGTAATCATATAATATAAGGAGACGCGCAGATACGCTTCAATTTAGCCTCCGGTGGTTTGCATCCGTGTCATCACGAAAAGCTAGACACAGTTTTAAAAGGGTCAAGACCGTAGGCTTATTGAAACAATAGCGTACGATTAAAATGAATAGATAACAAAAGAAGAAAAAAAAGAAGAAAAAAAAAGAAGAAAAAAAATGTTACCGCTCAACATCCTATAAGTCTCCTATGTTTCATGATTGTTATTATCGTACATTTAGCTTTGGTTATTGTCACTTTTACAAGTTGCATCAATGACTTAATATCCGCCTAACTTCAAGTAAAATATTGCTGCTAACGGTAACAGAGAATTCTGCGTGTACACAAGCGTATCATGAGGGAGTAAGAATTGTATGAGGGCTTACGTCTGAAGATGCCATTAGCTCACAGCCCCCATCCCCAAATGAAAAGCAATGCCCCATGTGACCCCCCTCCCCCGATTGAACAAATCATGGCTACGCCGCTGTCCCATGTAAGTGGAAGAAATTCTTTGTAACTATAATGCCGCAGTAAACAATATTATAGAACGTGACCGGTGTAATGTCATCTTCATAGTTTAATCATTGCAAACAGTTCGTTTTATTTATTTGATTTGCGAAAGTTTCTACTCAATGTATAAAGTTATCGTAGTTTAAACGTACACGTCTTAACACCACCATGAAGCACGTGAACTGGTCCTCGAAGCCAATGATGGCCGCAGACTCCGTGCTTGATCAGAATTCGCACCAGACTGCATTGAATATTATTTCCAACCTGAGTTAAGGAGGTTGTGGAATGAATGGCAAGATTTACAAGGTGAACGGTGTTGCAGACGGGAGGGGGGGGGGAGGGGTCGAGCGTCATTTCTGGATTATTGGGATGGACGTAAAATGAAACATTTTGAAATTATCGGTAAAGACAACTGTGAATCCGCTGGCATCAACTACCCCTTGTTCTATGATTTCTAAAAAAAATGTAAGACTCAGAAAAAACGAACATATTTCACTTCATCCTATTTCCAGTCTCGATTTGGTTTTTGAACGGGAAGAACCCAAATGTTGATCTTATATTAAAGAGGATGGGCCATAGTGATTGATGTCGACGTTATTGTTTAGTCGTTTTGCTTTCTATAATTATAACATCGGACAAGCTTCTTTTTAGTGACATTAAATTGACAAAAGAAGTGCTATTTACAGGGAGATTTTAGCCCGCCGCCTAAAATATCAAAATCCAGGAAATGAGGAGAGCAAACAAATCATGACGTCAGTGTAAGTACTGAATAGCCGGATGACTTGCACTGAGCAATGCTTCAATGAGTAACAACAAACAGCCGTTTGACAGAGGATCACTTCCTTCTACGTCACAATTCTTTAGAATTTCTGGGGACAACTTTCAGGCACCGACTTGTTCCGATTTTGGCTCCAGGCGGGGGTGAAAAGAGGCTAGGAAACTGCCTTTGTAAACGAATAACCACGCAATTCTATAATTCTGTCACCGTTTTTTCGTGGTAGATAAAGGTGTATTTAGGGATGGAAAACTTTTTTTTAAGAGAAACTTCTAGCGTGGCCCATCCTCTTTAATATTCACGAACATGTTTCAAAATTATGCGACTTTCAGGACAGACTACATTGCAGACCACAGGGGTAAAGATTTACTCTTGTACAAAGTAATCGAACGGGTGATCAAACATTGACGATGATTTAGGCGGAGACACACCAACGATAACAACATCCAAACCATGCTAAAAGGCATGACCAAATATCGGTAACGGTCGAAATAATTTATATAGAAGTTTTAATTTCAAAGCTTACCAGTACTTTTTATAAACCCCTCACAATGTTTATCCTCAAAACTTGCGAAAAACTTGACCATTTGACCGAGTATTTTCCATTTACGATGATTTTCGTGAATGCTAGATGATTTGAAACGCCTTTCTTTACACCTTCGCCCTTTTTGGTCAACATTAAACTTTTTACTTGATCTCTGGCCTTCCCTATTTGTTGAGGACATCAAACTAAAGTCTTGCTACTGAGATATCCCCAACGGACATGAATTGTTCTTCTCTTCTGAGCTTTGATGATATAACCGAAACAGAAAAGCAAACGTGGGGATTGATTCCAACCATTCCGAATACTTATCCTATGTTTGTTTTTTACAGCATTCGTTAGAATAATCTGGTTTAAGGTTCACAAAGATTTGTATCGTTTATTGGAGAGTATCGTTATCGAATAAATAAAGCCTGGCAATCTAGGCAGGGATGAAAGACGTGCTAGTGTTTTTATAAGGACTGCGTTGAATTTCTTGACATTGTGCGACATAATGAATAGTTTAATTTGAGCGAAGTTGCTGAGGTTTCTTTCGTCAAAATCCGTTAGGAATTACGAAAGATATTTCCACTTAACAAAGGATAGAATCAAGTGTCGATATCTAGATATTTTGAAAGCTCCCTTTGACGAAAAAGCGAAAAATCATTGTGATGATAACCTTAGAGTTGATTAAGCCTCCAAGATAACGAATTTAACGGGCAATGTAGAATAATGAGGTGAGTGTATGGTCAGGAAACACAATGTGTATGTACAAAGGGGTTCATTTGTCAACCCAAGCCAAAAATACCCCTTTACAACATCGAAAACTTGCTAGCATAGTCTCTCCTCGTATTATGCTAGTAAATTGTTAATTTATTTTGACTGATGAGAACATATTTCTAAAGCGATTTCTTTAAATTCATAGAACCAATTTGTTTGAAACAGAGTATTTTTACAGGATTGAAATGGCAGGGAGTGAGGACTACTGACTACTGGGTATCCTATTCGTGTCACTAGTCAATTGGAATGAATATTTTAATAGCGTTTCTGTAGATTCAAATTGAATTAAACAGACAGTGAGCAAACCTGTCGCTTGGCCTATCCGTATCAAGTATGTGATTGTCAAGTGTTATTAACCCTATTTGCATGATTAGACTCAGCTACCATTGACCCACATCACTCTCCCGTTTGAGAGCCTCCAAGTGCATTACATGCTGTTAAGCCTCGGCCAAAAGCACGTTTCTGGTGTTTTCTCTCTCTTGTTAGAGAGCTATATGGTTAAGGATCATGCTTCATTTAGTCACAGTGTTCTTGGATCAGCAGCGTGAATGGTTCACCCGGCGTCCAGAGCGGTATCAGTGCCCAGGGAAAAAAAAAACGAGCCTGTACCGCGGGGGTGTAGTTGCTTTTAATCGATACTGGCATTTAACAAGTTGCAATCTGGTTTGTGCGTGGACGGGTCCAGTCCGTTTCATGTTCCCGCTTGAGATTATACTTTAGGGATGGAATACAACCTTGCCTATTAAGACGAATTAACCGGCTGACAAGACACGCGCCTATAGCTGTGATAGCATACTAGTCACGATGCGTGAAAACTCAACCTAATGAACTGCAATAATATGTTGCCCTATCACAGACAGAATAATTTTTCATAATAAAGATAATAAACCGACATGCAACCTTAGCCCTTCCTCAACCACTTCAAAACGATTGGATGACTGACGTGTGCTTGTTTGCTTGTTTGTCTTTTTTGTTTGTTTGTTTGTTTGTTGGGTTGTTTGTTTGTTTGGTTGGTTGTTTAGTTGTTTGTAGGTGTGTTTGCCGTTCTTTTCCCCAAAACTATACTATGAAGTTAAGGGAACTGCAACAACAGCTTTTGGTGCGGCCTGCCGCCCGTTATGCTGCTATCGGTACCATGGTCTGCCGCCTGTTATGTTGACATAAACCATCACATGCATAAGGACGTTCCTTTTCCAATAATGTAATTAATCCACCATACCAACAGCAAACTAATCAACTGACGCCAAGTTCAATAACTTTTACGAGTAGCTGCAGAGACACTGTCCTTGATGTGTAGGGGGGAAAATGGCCGTGCTTGAAAGCTTTGTACAAGAGAAGGGGAAAAAATGCCAATGTAATAATCTTATCTGATTTCAATTCTCAAATCAAGGCCTTAATTTCTTACTCCGTAAACATGTCTCTTTATAATTACATTTTCATATTGGATGTATATATTCAGGATGCCCTAGGATCCAATCAGATTACGCATGAGTAAGGAATTACAAGGTTTGGGCAAATCAAGGCTGATTAATGATGTTTCTACTGATGAAAAAAAAAATGGGGAAAAATAAATATAGAGTTTGAAACTTAGATTTAGCAAGCGATACTGGCGAGTGAAACTGCACCCAATGGAAAACTCTTGAAGTGACATATTGCCTTGACTGGTTCCAGCTAGCTTCTGGCGTCGCTTCAATTTTCAGCATTGAAGTTACGCCGCGCAGTAGATGAAATCGTGTGCTCGGTATCAGACAAATCAGAACAGGACCCAAGTAATATAACTAAATATCAATTAGCACAAACGATTTTTGTTCAGGAGGTATAGGTTAACAACTTAGCCAAAGTAAAGGCATATACTTTCTATTCGGATGGCATCCTACTGTACTTGTTTGGAATAGAGAAATCTGTCAGCATAAACGTAATTGAGCCACGGTAAAGAGAAAATAACACGCAGTCCAAAATATAAAGATAATTACTCATTGAAATTGTTTCTATTTTGTATTATTGTTATATTTTTTTTATCGTCTGACAAAGCACCGGGTTTGCAAATTGGAATTAAGGCTTCTTTATTTATTTATTTTCCCAATCGATAAACAATAAATATTGCTTTCAACTGCATTTTGCAGTTTAGATAGAGCGCACATAATTATTATTGTTTGTTTAACTACGGAATTTCCTTTTGTTTTTTAACAAACGTGTTCAATGAACAGGACTGGAGATACCACGATGAAGGCTGTGGCCATACGTATCAACATATTACCTATCTGCCATTACCGGTGAATAATCTGGATATCATTGTATGCCTACTCGAGCAGCTGAGATAAGACATGGGGCAATTGATCGCAGAGAAATATCAAGTACGAGATCGGTTTTCCCGAACGATTTCGGGTTGAGAAAATATTGAATAGTCATCCCGTTTACTTAAGGTGAATTAATTCGGACGGACAGGTTTTGAAAAAAGACAGCTGAATAGAAACATGGTAGAATTTCGAACTGCAAATAGAGTGCGTACTTTAAAAAGACAATTCCTTTTTTACCTTTTAACAATTTAGGGATTCCAATTTACTACTGAATAAATGGCTCTTCATCTGGTTTATCAATTGATGTAAATTAGTTGGAGTCAAGTATTAAACTCATCCAAAATACTGTCTTTTAACAAGAAAAAAAAATACTCCGTTGTCATGCATCACCTTATACATCTAATCTCTTCATTGAGTTAGACATGCACGAGACCTAGGTGTTATCATTGGTGAAAATCTCACTATGAAAACTCCCTTAAGTAGTATCTGTCCGTCATCCTCGGTTGGTTTTCACAAACTAGGAATAAATCAGTCAACCAACAACAACACAGCTGATACAAGCATTTGCGACGAGCCGTATTGGCAATTGTAACAGCCTCCTTTACGGACTGCCATAATCACAACTAAATTCAGATGTAATTCGGCCCTTGGGCCGCGAGATTTGAACATTTTTTTTTTTTTTTTTTTATAAACCAGACTAATACCACTACTAATATTAATAACCCAGCTACTTGAGTTACACAGGCTGCACTAATACCGGGATAAGTTTCCAACTGTTAACACTCACTCGCAAATGCAAACACGGAACACCAGACCAGCACCAGACTATCTTCAGGAACTGATCAAGGAGTATCTCCCCATCAGAAAACTTCGTTCCAGCTCCTTGGAACTACTGCCTCCATTATGTTCACACAAAAGCATATGGCCATAAACGTGCATTCTAAGGCGCATCGCCATCACTAAGAAACGGTCTTCCAAAACACTTTAGAGACTGTCCCACGCCAGCACAATTCAAAACTAGCCTAAACACTCACCCTTTTACCTCAAGAAGCGCATATAAACGTATGTGGTATGGGATTATACAATACACATTTGCTATTATTTGCTGTAATAGTAATACCACTAAATTAAACTCGCTTCCATGGACACGTTGACACAAACCTCCGCAATGGAGCTCGTACCCAACATAATGGGAACGACAACACGTGACTAATTTGCTCTTTAAAAACCTTAAAATGAACACATTCCATCAAGTGAACAATCAGTAATTGCCCTTTTAAAGTTTTCCCTCGAAGAATCTGTAGAAATAAAAGGAAGGAAAACACGATACGCCAATTGAAAACAATATTACGTCAGGTACCGTAGCTCATTAGTTTTTTAACTGTTGGGTATAGCTCTGTGAAGTAGACTTGCAATTGACACCAACTTTGCCAGATCTGAGTACTGGAGCCTTCATTAAAAGTGTGCCTTGAAAGCGAACTTTCCCTAAAAAAGGTGAACAACCATCAGAAATGTACTCGGCATATGGACTTCCAATGATGTGTTGATCGCCATACGTATTTACCAATTAGTAGCCCTGCTAAACCGAACATTATAAGATAACATGAAAACAGCGTATTGTAAGACAACACGAAACTTGTAGAAACACTTGCAACAAACTTTCACGTGAAAAAAAAATAATAATAAAAAATAACAATCCCCTGAACATATCGAGTTCCATAAAAAGTTGGCGTCGTCGTCGATCTAAACAAATCCCAAGGATAATAAACTAAAACTGATTGATTTTTTTTTTTAATCAATCGGGCAAGAAAGCAATCTATATTCAGAATGAGTTTGTCAAAGAAAGAGCTTTACTTTTCAATTGTGATAGGTCCAACACGAATATAACTTAACTTTGTACGCGTGTTATTCGTTGTCGGCGACAATTTGTTAAAAACCCGGATCGATAGGAAGAAGTCGATGGCGTCAAATGAGACCATTTCCTGACTGCTCTTTATCGTATGATTGTTTTATTTGTCTTCTTCAACAATTCTAATTATTGAAATGTCCCCGTGAAAGTTTCCTTAATTCTTCTACTGATTTGAAAGTTAATTGAATCCCTTGCAAATTGACACTTGCTTTCTGAGTGGTGTGATAGGTGAGTAGCCAGTGTGGATGCCAATTAAAAAAACAGTCATGCACTAAGTGCTTTAAGTGCGTTTATTGCCATATCGGATTGCATCCAGAGACTAAACAGCAATGGATCCTGTAGTTTTATCATAATCACAGGCCTTTTAGTTGTAAATATGATATTGTTCAGTTGGAAAGTACAATCAATACAATTATTTGTTTTTTGAAGACCATGCCACAAGATAAAGGGAAGGGAGCTTCCATGACAGTCATAAAACAGACACGATGCATCGTGTTTTTCTTTCAACTTGACTGAGTATATTTTGTTATCGTTTTTATCTACAAACGGGGAGTATCAATAATAAAATTGTGTTGGAATATTCTGGTGAGATAGCTTCGATTGTCTTCAATAATTCGTCTTTTGTGTTAGATGACCTAAAAGAAAATTTGCTGACTGTATTGCGTCGAGATCCACTACATATCTTATGTTCGATTTGTCCAGTCTCAAATCTCTGAAAACTAGATTCCGCTACCCTCCATAGCTTAATATATGTAATTTTATTAGGACCTGAACAATATAAACTTTTATTAATAAACTATTAATATTAACATCAGCGGCAGCAACAACTACAACATCAACATCATCATCATCATCATCATCATCAAAAGCAGCAGCAGCAGCATCAAAAACAATGACAACAACAACAACAACAACAACAACAACAACAACAACAACAACAACAACAACAACAACAACAACAACAACAACAACAACAACAACAACATCAACAGCAACAACAACAACAACATGAGCAACAGTCCTCGTTTCGTTTTGACTTTAAACCTAAGCTGTTTAAAGTTGCGTAAGTGATCAACATTTATATTTGGAAAGTCATGTCACGACATCTGATGGATTTTTGATTGGCATTGACAACTTCGAGTTATCAACTTCGAGTATGTTACGAGTTAACATACACTTCTTTATTGTTACGAGATAAGGTTGAAAATGTGTACTTGCTCTTTTGGACTCTGAAGTATGCTTCCCATCAGAGTGTCACGATGCACAATCCATAGTCAAGTACGTTTGTCAATATTCATTTAATGCATTGTTAAGCATAAACTGAGAACATTGCCAGCTAAGCCGTAGTGTGCTGACATTCTCAAAAGCCGTAAGTAACGAGTTTTACAAAGAGAACAATACGCTACTTTTGCATTGTGATATTTGATTCCTTCTTATTTTGTTGTGTAGTAGTTAGGTAACGAAGTTGGAATTGTTTATTCATTCAAACCGGACTGATACCATTTTAAAGGGGGGTTTTCTAGACGGAATATTTCGGAGGAAAATTTCAAGTTGACTCTGCTCCAACAGAATAATGTCATCAAATGCAACTTTGGAAAGTCAAAGTTTATACACATGGAAGAAACTGGACCAATATCTACCTTCCATCGAGGTTACACCAGAGGCTGCTAATACTTCCCAATGGGTTGAATACAAATGGATCTGTTCTCGATTGCACTCTGCGTCGACAAAGACCAACTGCACCCATTGTTTAGTGGGAAATCACAACTCTCGCAGTTTACAATTGTTACAAAATGCCCAAGAGTTCCAATTGTATGACATATCTGCTTTAGTTGTCTTGACCTATAATAGACTTCAAAATCTTGGCCTCACCTCTCAACAAAGTGCAATCCAAGATGACACGGGCCATTGTCAATTGAAGTCCAAAGGCGATGCACGCAACCCAACCTGGAGAACCAGCTGCGTGGTGGTAACATTACCACTACATTTTTTGGCGGTGTCTATGTAGAATTTGCAGTTTGCCCCAGGCTAGTCCGAAAATGTGCGCTCAATCCATCATATAGTTAAGTATATGTCGTTGTGAAATAAAGTCATTATTAAAAGGCTATTTTTGGTCTACAAATTAACACTTCTTTTTGAAAGAGTGCACTAAATGAAACTGTTCTTTATTTTTGTTATTTGTCATTTATTTTTAAATTCATGTACTTATTTATTTATTATTATTGTTATTTTTATAATAAGCTTGCAAACAGATTACAAGTTGTAATCATTCGATTCCAGCTAAAAGCCTTTCAAATGAATACATGAAAATGTATAATATAAACCGGAATACTGAGTCTCTGTAGACTTACAAAAGGAAATAGTAAGGCAATTGTTGTTGTTGTTGTTGTTGTTGTTGCTGTTGTTGTTGTTGTTGTTGTTGATATTATTCGTTTGTTTGTGTATTTGTTGGGTTGTTTGTGTGTTTGTTTATGTGTTTGTTTGTTTATTGTTTTTTAACAATACCTTTAATACTTGTTGCTGTCTGCAACTTGTGAAGACTTGGGCATTCACATTTGAAAATCGATTATGAATTCTCTGTCAGTGATGCGAACATCGCCGTTTACTACTGATGTGGAAACCGTTCCTTGCTTCAAGCTGTAATGCTTAAAAAATCAGCAGTAACGTGAATCAATTTTCCGGTCATTTCAGAGTTTCTGTAACATCAACAACGTCCGATGTCGCGCGCTGTAAATATAACTACCATTACCCACCCCCCCCCCCCCCCCTCATTACATATTTATATACTTTTTATTATTTTTGCTAACTCTTTTGAACAGTAAAAAGAATAAAAGAATAACAAATAATGATAAACAAATACATAAATCAAACAAACAATAATGATATTAATAATAACAAGAACATTGAAAGGCATAACAAAAATTGCTTATTGGGCTAAGAAGACTTGTCGAAAACTAAAAACAAATAATATTAATAGTAATAATAATAATAATAATAATAAATGTACTATTAATTTTTAGCAATATCTTAAACTTTGAGGGTAGTTCGTAATTAAGGGCATCGACATGCAACTTATGTTAATGCGTAGTTACGAAAGAGTATAACCTAAACACTAAAGGGACAGCAAAATTAAAACAAAACAAAATATAATAATAATGTGGAGCTTGGTGTTTGCTGCGCATGACAACGCATGCAGACAGGCAGACTTCTCAGCAATTTTACACGCGAATGGTGTCGTTCAAAATAATCATGATACACAAATCAAAAAAGTGCAAACCACAAGATTGAACAATACACACTTACTGCAATTCTTCATGACCGCATTCAGTTAATCGTTGCTGATTATTATATTTATACAGGCGCCACTGTTTTTAATTAAATTGATTAAATGTTAAATGTACTCCGAATAATATGAATTCATTCTGGGACATTAAATTGCCAGCTGTTCCTTTGATGATGGCGCGGACACTGTGAATGACATTGTATCATGTTGTTTACGAATTAGTTTCCCAACAAAATCTTCCTAATTGTAAGTGTTTTTGGTGCTCTGACTGATTTTTGTTTTATGGGGGGAAAATAGTTAAATAAATAAAAAAATAAAGAAGAATAAGGAAAATATAAAACTAATAAAATCAGAAACACGATGTTAGAAAGTCTGAGCATTTAAAATTGAACTTTCCGTAATGTTATGGTCAGTTTTTATGGAGGGAAAGATAACAAAATAGGTTGTAAAGTGAGAGAGCCTTGTCTTGCCAGTTCAAAATAATGTCCGTTTAAAGGCATATCGACGAACATACATCTATCTTCGTGACCTTCAAACTTCCTTTTTTTTCACTTTTATTTGGTTACATCCATCCCTTCATCGGTAGCCGAAGGGTATCTCGACCTTTTTTTGTCCTTGCCGTAGGCTTGCACGGTCGCCCCAAGCCAACAACCCAACCCGGAAGCTTATAGCATACCCCCTGAGCTTCACAGCTCGTTGTTGTCAGATCCTTCCCTTACCGCGGTTACATCTTGATTCCGCGGCCACTCATTCATCATTAACTCACCGAAGACGGACCCACGAGGACAACTCAACGGCCAGCGGAAATGTTCACTGTGTAGAAGACCTCGGGGTAGTTAGTAAGTGATTGACCCGGGATGTCTTGAGAAGAAGGCCACCATTAAATGTTAAGGCCTCGTGATGCCCGTGGATTACTATGACAACCAGTAGTCTTGTTGGTTATACAATAACCGAGGATTGCCCTTAGCAATGCAAGCATGAGCCGCAACTCTCTGACGCCAATGTGAAGCTGAGGTTGATCCCGGTCCTTAAAGACCACCACCGGTGTTTCTTTTGAAGGACTAGGGGAATGAAAGTGTGTCATAACTAAGTAGGAATCATTGCAAATGATGGCGCTGTCATCTAAATCATCAATACTCATAAACAATTACAGACGGATCACGCAGGCGATTGCGATTCTCTTTTTTTTTTTTACTGGTTCATAATTTGCAATTACATAATTAGGCTTATAAAGTGATATCGTTTGAAACTTTGAGGTTTGGGAAAACAATACACTGCAAAACTGGGGTTTTAAGTTGATTCTCTAGGTATATATATATATATAATATGACAACACTGACGTGGTGTCAATTTTACCAACGATAAAACAATGGGGATAACTAACACCATGTCGGTGTTGTCACATATAGATACCAAGGGAATCAATTTAACACCATAGTTTTTGCAGTGTACAGAAACTAAGATAAATTTATACTTGATTTTAAATATGTTTTTGGGTCAGAATCAAACTGCGCATAGAAACAATATATATCATCATAATACAAAAGGCTGTACACAAGTAACCGGATGGATAGCCGAGGTGTAATTTGATATTATTTTCAATTATATTGGACTCATCGTGGATTCTCCATTTTATCGTATTCTCAAGCCGAATGCCTACAGACTCAAATTCCCAGAAAACGAATTTACTCAAACTTAAAAATGACTTTCATCAAAACGGGGGTGTTGTTCCTAGGTAAAATGTCATTGATTGAGTTTTAGATGTAGCATCTCAACTTAACGAGTAACAGGTGAATCAGGGTTTATCCTTCTAATGTTTCTCGGTAAGATCCATGTATTTTATTTCCCTGTCTGATAAAGATAAGAACGTTCATGTGTTATATTACCCAGGTTATACAAATCAGTCGCATCGATGCATCTCTACTTGTTGCACTTGTCTGGCTAATCTAGACCGAATACACAACGCTGGTAATTTTTATATTGTTATTATATTGAAGCAATCAAATTAGCTGTTGCAAACTGTTTACCAACCACAAGGACCTGTTGTATAATTGCAAAAAAAAAAAAAAAAAGGTTAATGGCCTTACGTTTCGACCCTCACAGCAGAGTCTTTCACAAAGGCTAAACGAGCATTTGAGAAAGACTCTGCAGGGGTCGAAAGATGAGGCTCATCTCATACTGCACTATTTTCAAATTGTACATTTAAAATTTAAGGGCATAAACATTCAACCTATTAACTAAAAACTTGATCTCTTAAAACCACACTGCAAAATATGGGAGTGTAAAAACGATTCTCCGATTGACCGACATGCTGTTAGTTATCCCCGTTGCTTTGTTGCTGATAAAATTAACACCATCATAATTAATTCAACACTCCAGGTTTTTGTTTTGTTTTTTTTTGTTTTTTTTTGTTCTCTTTTATAATGTTCTCTCGTCATTTTGTTCAGGACAGTGACATGGATGGAAACAAACGATCACGTGTCATTATTTTAACCAATGAGATAATAGCGAAAAATGCTTTCACCAAGCTTGCTTGAGTACAGCCCCAGTAGCCAAAAAACTACATTACAATAACATCTGCGATGTAAATTATGATAATAATATGCAAGAGTATGTCATTTGATCACACTACCGGTGTGGCCCGAACATCAAGGTCGGTAAATAAAAAAAAAAAAAACAAAAAAAAAACGAGGAATAGCTTTTGAATATGAGTTTCTCGCAGTCAAAAGATGATGTGACTGCCAGGAATGAGTCGTGCGTCGTCTGCAATATCTCTGCTCCCATTTGTTATACCGTTGAAGGTCGCAGTTTATACCACGCGCCAATTAAACAAAAAAAGTATGTTTATTACTTTTAATCATCGTGAAAATGATGTCTATATTACACGAAGGTTATTATTGAAGATATCGATCGCGAAGCCGGTAGTAAACCATGCGTGGTCGTACGACACTCATGGACACAAGGAAGACAACAAGTGTCGGGAATAAAGAAGAGAAATGAAGAAGAATGGAAAACGGAAATGATGATTGCCGTTTGTTTTTCTGCAGACCATTACTGACTATTGTATGCAGGTCTCCATACATGTGTTCTGTTTTGATGCAAGATGAAGCATGTGGGACTTCAACATTTACAATGACTTGATGAGACCCATATTCGACAAAAGAATCGGGTCATTTGGATGCAGGTAAACTTTATGTAGAAGCATGCTGTTGCCGTGTTTTGTTGTTAAAAAATATCTATAAAAAAAAAGTAATAAAGAGCAGACAAAATTTGAAGTTTATTGGCTTTTGTCAGCTTTACAAAAGGACTACTCATGCGTGAAATTAATTTCTTTCCAGTATTTTTTAAATGCGGTAGTTCAATGTAACAGTGGGTGATTCAGAAAAAAAAAAAAAAAAAAATGAAACAGTTGTCTGTCTAGCGCTTGTGCGGCATGACAAACTACAACGCAGCTATCCAAGGACGCATTATTAAATCTCCATTAAAAACACACCCTTAAGTTATTCACATGAATACATTTAAATATCACCCGATCCACTCTAATCCAATCCAACCTGATCCAAAGTATACTGTGCTTAACAACACTTGATCGGGGATGGGGGATGCGTAGAACACGACCACGTCCATAAACAAAAATAAAATAATAATAAAACAAAACAAATAAATGTGCTAATAATAAAAAAAAAAAAATAAATAAATAAATAAATAAATAAATAAACAAACAAGAAAAAAAAAAATGCAAAGACCAACCCTACAGATCCAACCAAGCTTGGTACCAAAAATTAAGCAGTGAAAAAAAGAGCTACCTGAACACTGATTGTTTTTTTTTCTTTTTTCTTCCTGACTTTTACAAGAAGTTGTTGTCCATCTAAATGTGTTTCATCTCTCAGGGAAGATTTAAACAAGGATCCATCCGCTTAATGCCCCCATGTCTGTCCACTTAACTATAATTGCGAGCCTCCTCAACCCATGAGAGATACCGACCTCAGAGGGCAAGGATAGCATGGTACTTACGGTCGGTGAAGAGCGTTGGCTTTGACCCTAGGCCGTAGCTGTTTTTTGTTTTGTTTTGTTTTTTCTTTTTTTTCTTTTTAAGGCGGATTAAATTAGCTCGATGACCACTTCTACTTGATCATGATGGATTTGTTGAAATAACATCAGACCCCGTCATTTACTGATGTCAATAGGTAAGTGTAAACACGCCAATAGGGTCTTCAATGAACACAATTTACGTCGGATTAACTGCCGAGCTGATGTAGCAGTATCCGTTTGAGACTAATGACTCTAATGTTTGCACTGGATGTAAAAGTATAGACACAAAAGCCAAAATCCAGCTCAACGTGCAAAATAAAATAAACAATTAATAAGTAATAAAATAAATAAATACAATTATTACACGTTTCACGTTACTGAAACAAGCTTTGAGGAAAACGGAAATCATATTTTCTTTAATGTTTTTGTTATTATTTACTCGTCATCAATAGTACAAAAAGAAGAAGAAGTAATAATACTAAAGACAAACTACATACAATAAAAGTGCAAACATGATTGATGACAGTGGATAAAAAGTGAACAAAACCAATGTTGTTCCAGGCATTTAAGCACCCGATAAACAAGTGTAAAAAAAACCAATACATCCAGAGAGAAATCCATCAGAAAATACATTTTCAATGCATTTTCAATAAAAAGTAAAACCAATACAAGAAAAAAATAAATAAATAAATACCTAAAAACTGAAATTAACTACATGTTTTTAAAAGAACAACATAAATAAAATAAACGCAAAAATAGCCGCATATTTCAAAACGCAACGGATGGAAATTGGAATTCAGAAGAAATATAAAAAAAAGAAAATAATAATAATAATAATAATAATAATAATAAAAAGAACAAAATATATATATCTATAGCTATATATTATATGTATATAATCGTTTTGTAGTTGAAATAATAAGAAAAAGAGTTTGTCTCAAGAGACAGGTTATGCACATCGGTAGGTAATATCAAAATTTGACGCACTGTCGATTCCACGTATGGATGTTGAATCCCTGCAGCATGCACTGATATAATGCTTGTGACGTTTTGACCGATTATTAAGCAAAACTCCACGCAAACATTATGGATGCTCAGTTCTATATCTTTACTTCAGGACTACATCGTGGATGGCTGACGCAAACCATCCTGCTTCACCTTTACTCTTGCTAGAAGTCTGAGTAACATAGATACGGCCAATCATTGGTAAGGGGAGTAGGCAACAGCCCTCCCAGGTCATTTTTTTTTGTGAGGAACTAGATCGTTGGATTAACCAGTAATGATTCGGCATGGTACGGTTACGTAAATGATATGCCATAAATAGGCGCACGAGCCGGGGTTGGGTGGGAGTGGGGATGGGGAAGGGGGCAGTTACCCCCCCCCCCCCCCCGCCCCTCGGACAGAAAAAAGGGCAAATAGTGGGGAAAATTCGGGCGTTTGACAGAAGAAGAAGAAGAAGAAGAAGAAGAAGAAGAAGAAGAAGAAGAAGAAAAAGAAGAAGAAGAAGAAGAAGAAGAAGAAGAAGAAGAAGAAGAAGAAGAAGAAGAAGAAGAAGAAGAAGAAGAAGAAGAAGAAGAAGAAGAAGAAGAAGAAGAAGAAGAAGAAGAAGAAGAAGAAGAAGAAGAAGAAGAAGAAGAAGAAGAAGAAGAAGAAGAAGAAGAAGAAGAAGAAGAAGAAGAAGAAGTTTGTTTACTTTTCAATGAAATCTTTATTCAATTCAACAAACAGATCACTGAACAATCAAAATAAAGTAGAATGCGGTGAAGTTCACCAATCAATGTGAATCTGCACAAAGAAGTAAGCCTCTGGAAGTGACGTTTGAGTCAGACACCTTTAGGTGATAGTGGTAAGCATCTAAGAAGACATACATGAATAACTAAAACCTCTGCCTCCCCTTCCTTAGAAGAGTCCCCATACGTTTATGCTGCCATGAGTCTTATATAAGGGACATAGCACATGCCCCGGCTTAACTTCTATTCAAAGACAACGAGCAAAGATTTGTTTTTTCTTTTTTTTCTTTTCTTTTTCTACAGACTCAATCATTCTAGCGTCATATTCAACAAGATTCCGTCAGGGTAAACTTATATTACGAGTTCATAAAGAGGTATCACACAAGATCGTGTGCAGTGGCAGAAAGACCCACAACTCTGCACCGGCCTCTAGGGAGAGATTCCCATCCACACTGACTTTATTTTCACGATTAAAACAAATAATAACAACTAACTCATTATGTTCTGGTTTGGTTCGATCCCACGTGTAAAAAAACAAAAACAAAAAAAAACAGCCTTGATTTCAGCCAGGACTTTAACAAGAGTACTGCGTCATGGAGGAAAGACGCAATGCAACATGGAAACAGTTAAATGAAGTGTTCAACGGGTTTTGTGTTTCAAAAATATCCAACATTATTCGAATAAAATGATGAAATGTGAATTGATCATTTATACAGATACGCCGACCAAGCAAGATTTATACTACGTGGAAGCCTCGTTAGCCTGAAGGGTAACCGTGCAGTTTGAAACCAACATTATGTCACGTTCACTACTAAGACTTGATTCACGACCAGTTTTAAGTTCAACCCTTTCCTCGTTCACATTATTTCCTTAGATCTTAATCAGTCTCGAGTTGCTAGGAACAGACGGAATGACGATGATTACTTTAAAGATTAAAGCAATACCGTTTCTAATATGACATAAATTTTAAGTCAATGTGGTAAGCAGAACTGAAAGAAAAAAAAACAGTTTTGCCATTGTTTTAAAATGTTTACATCGTCTTGATTTAAGGGCAGCATTATAAACAAGTTTTGATATACTCTTACATAGTGTCTACCTTATCTTGGTTCAAAGACTATTAGCATAACTCTTGAAAAGGTGTTGTTGCTCTTATCAATGCGGTACCTTGACGCCTCAAAGACAGTAAGCATAACCGATAAAAAGGTTGTGCTACTTTTATCAATGTGGTACCTCGACTTGACTCAAAGACATTAAGCATAACTGATAAAAACATGTGTTGCTACTCTTTAGTTTTGAACCTTAGCTTGACTCAAAGACTTTAGTAAACCAGTCACACTATCTTGCCAACATCACTAATCAATGGACCCCTCTGACTCTATGTATAAAAAATAAAGAGTAAAGTTTTGCTAAATATTATAACAAAGTAAGTCACACCCGGTACCCTGAAGCTCCAGCACCGTCGGCATGTCTATCATAATCGCCTAGAGTAATTGTTGCTCTCAATTAGTGATGAGAGCCTTTATCCCGAATGCAAGTTTATTACGAGAACTGTTCCATTAACTAACATACTTTTTTTCTCAAAAAAAGAAGAAAAAAAGAAATAATAATAATAATAATAAAATAAATAAATAATCCACATAGTTTGTGACAGATACGATTTCGATGTGCTACCTTAAGAGACGTAGATATGCTTAACTCAAGTCTGGTGTATGGAAAGCGGAAAAGAGACGCCACTGTCCATCGATTTCTGTTCAATAATGTTGGGTAAACCAGATCGCTGAACCAAACAAATGGAAACAGAAACTGCGTTGGAGTGTAGTAGGTTAAGTGCGAAGTGGGTGCAAATAAATGAGTCAATAAGACATTGATATAAAGTAAGTTACTCAACGATCCACTGAGTCCCCCCCCCCTCTTTTTCTGAAGGAGGGGGAGGAGCTGGGGGTATCTGGCACAGTGCCGATTTTGAACCATTCCCAGAATTTGCAGAGGAAATGCACGTGGGAGAATGGAACCTATCCCATGCCCTTGAGTAAGATTATAATTCGTTTTAAATATCCTGCAGTGTGGCAAGAAATCCAAACGTACCTTACTGCTCTTATATGAGTACAACTCAATATCCCTGCTAATTAAAATATTGGAAACAACACCGCAAATACTGAAAAATTACCGCATTAATGTGTTTCACATAGGTTTTTTTTCCTTTTTTTTCATATCTTGTGCACGAGATTTAACTATAAAAGTATTAAATTCCAAATCCATACTGTGAACGAGCAGTATCACAATCACTTCAAGTACCACTATGAGTGACCAGACTTGGAGCCTAGAATCATCAACATGCAGATATTTATGACACACTCTTGAGGTCGGACAACTCAAAATAGTCATCGGGGTTTTTGTTTTGTCACGAAATTTCAGACCACGTTAGCGAGTGTTAAATTGCACATGAAACATTCGTCTGCTTTTAATGAGCGGTAGACTCCAGAGCGATACTAAACATGTTTTTGGAGTGTTGTGTGCTGTTTCCTGTCCCCGGGTCATGAATCCCTTATTTGCACTTAAAATTTCACAATGAGGAATTCAAATGAATTTAATTTACCCTCTTACTCTTCCTTTTTGGCTCTGAGCTCACAATAAAGGCCAAGTTGAAGGGTCCACGTGATGACTGCAGGACTCACTTCGGGAGTCGGCCTAACTCGGGTCACAGTTGAATAAAGGGAGGTAGGTTAGAGAGAAAGTATTTCAAAGTCTTAGGCCTGATTTTGTTTTCAGCAAAATCTGTGTTGGCAGATATGTTCTTAAAATAAAGTATCAAATAAACATCTGGAGAGGAAGACAACATTGCATAAACTAGGAACGAAGGCAGCAAGTCATAAAACAGGAAATGCATACACGTATCCAATGATTGCAGTTTAAACGTGTTTCCCACCAGAAATCAATTGTGATATCCCTCGAAGACGTAGACTTTTGTAGACCTCTGGTTTCTCTCCCATAGACCTTTATCATGTTGCAACCATCTTGGTTATTTGACTGGTATCTATAACAGTAATATATGCTAATATTCATTGTACAAAAAGGAACCAGACTATTTGCCCTTCCAGCCTCGGTTTGGTTACATTGGTTTGAATGGAAGAAAATCAAGATGGCCGCACCATGATAAAGGTCTATTCAACTCGATCCAGCCAAACCGAGACTGTGAAGGAAAGTAGACTGTGCACTTTTTTATGTGGAATTAGAATGAACTATCATAACCACTGTATGTTCAGGTAACCCGACAAATCTCCGTATGAAACTCATCACGACTCTGCACTCTTGCCTTTTGCATCCATGCTGCATCCATCTGTCCATAGCTATATATATCGTCCAAAGTTTACAGAGGTGAAGTTTTCTTGGATCTTTGAAAGTGATCCATCCTCGACGTCACAAACATTTACTAAATAATTTCCAGTGGTTTTCGCATGTTTTGTTTCTTGTAAACTCATGATTAAATGGGAATTCTTCACGGAACCAATGCATTTAAAGAATGTTTGGCTAAGCAGTAGTTAAATCATCGAACAATGAAAAAAAAAAATGGTTGGCTGGTTCCACGTAAAACGTAAAATGAACCTTTGTATTGCAAAACAAATGTTCTTATTTGCGTTTAATTATTATAAGGAAACAAGACAGCATTGCTACAGGACAGTATTGCACCGTTAATAAGCCCCACCCGATTTGTCTTTATTTTCCAATCCACCAAAATTGAAAAACTACTGAATACACATCATCTTTAATAAAAGTGAGTGGAAATCTTTTTGACTTGGATTAATTTGTAGAAGATATTGGAGGTCATCCACATCAACTTTTTATGGTTTATGAAGTATTGTCTTTACTAGAAAATGGGCCTTGTGTTGTTTGCTTTAAACTTATTTTCCAACTTCCCTATTTAATGTTTTGTATTTTTGTATTTTTTTTTTGTATTTTTTTTTGTTTTGTTGCTCTTCTTCATGACACATTGGAAATCAGTGTTGTCCAGTTAAATGGTAATTTCTAATTTCGTATTAAACCGATGTCATTCGTAAGGACTTAACTTTTTTTTTTTTTTTTTTTTTTTTTTTTTTTTTTTTTTTTTGGTATTATTTGATCGATGCATTATTTTAATTGAGAAAGAAAACCTGAACGAAGATATGAAACACGGACAAGTGGACTATCGGAATAATTTGAAGTTGTCGATATCCTGTGGTTTGCTGTGACACATCTTGATGACACCATAGTGCAAACCACGACCAAAAGTATAAAGAAACTTGGATTGCAAATGGTTCCATTATGAAATATGAAATACAAAGTAAACATAAACAACGTACACCGAAATCCACATTGTTTTTTTGTAAATGTAAAAACTGTAGTCTTTATATAAAATCGAATACCATTATGGTGGCATTATACGCTTGTTAAAATAGTATATGTTTATATGATGGTGCCTATACTATCCACCTCCGTCTAGCGTGAACTCATATTGCCTCAATTCTCTCAACAAACAGGCGGCAGCTGATTGAGTGAAAGACAACGTGTGAAGTCAGCACATGCCTTACTTGGTTTACTCTACGGTTAATTACCGAGTTTCAACAGTTATTTCTCTTTGCGGTGATACTTTTTTTTCTCTCGGAGGACGTCAATTACATAAAAAAGAATTTGGAACGTCACACGTCATGCAATGTTAACTGCTGGTACCCCAACGTCAAAGGTAACTGCCCTATCATGTCAAATGCTCCAACAAGAAAAGTCAAGTAGGTAGAGTCGCCTCTATCAACAGTGTCAGCTGAAACACAAACATAACCTTGTAGGTTTGTCGTAGCCAATTAAACGGAGCAGCCAGAGCTTGGCGGACAAAGTAAACAGATAGACAAATTAATTCGCCATTGACTCCACTAATTTGTCTACTAATCGAACGTCAACATGTAGACGTTGAAGTTGTCTTGTGGCCATTCTTGACTCTATCTGTGACATGTACCGCGATCGAACAAAAAAGGGATAACTTATTTGCTCACATTCTTCTTAAATTCGTTGAGATTCGTACTTTCAAACGGCATCTTGGGTGTCAATATGGCTGAAGATGAGGATCTAGATTGACTCGTCATCGTTTGGACTTCAAATGATTTTCCCCCAGTTTAAAAAGACCACTGCCTCAAGCTTTGCTTTCTGATGGTTCCCTCCGCAGTATATTTTTTGTTATTTACATCCGTAAAGATTTTATCTTTATATTTATTACTTTCTGTAATTACTGTTTACTGTTTTGTTTTGTTAAATATTGTGGAAAATAAATAAACCTGAACCTGAACCTGAAACTTATTTACTTCTTTAATGAGACCCCGATCTTGTACTCAGTTTGTAAAAAAAAAAACAAAAAAAAAAAACAACTGTCGCTGAGCCGTTTGTTACTTGGTGTTCTCTGTGCCAACGGGAAGAAATGAGTAACCAGCCTAATCTAACCATTTGGATACGTGCGGGCTGTATTCCATCGGTGTAATCCCAAGCAACGTGTCACTTGAAGTTAACATACTTGCCAAGTGACCGGCAAGATTAAACAGAAATGCCACACACAACAACTTTATGTATTCTTACACGCCCGGATCATTCCTCTTTAAAAAGTGTACATATCTTGTTCGTGTTGATAAGTCGCTTTGCATATACTGAAAAATATGTGTACAGTTACTGTAAAAAAAAAAATGCATTATTCACTTGATATTGGAGTTACAATTAACATCGCTCCGGGATGTTAACAAGACAGATTTGTTAATTTAATTCAATTACGGAAGGGCATTTAAGAGACTGTAGACTTGATATCAGTCTCCAGGTGATTACACTGACTAGAGACTGAGTAGATAATGAGCAATTAAGACAGGGTCCTTCCAAAGAGAGCAAACATAGATGCAAACTGGTTAATTAATAATGTTTTATTATTCCTAACCAGACGTCACATTACCACCAGTACAAATGTAATGTGCAGTTTAAGCTAATGAGCACATTGGACAGCACACCGCCCTACTGCGTCACTTTAGGAGCTGCAACCTCCAAACATAAATATTTACCGGTTGACATCTAGATGAAGTTCAATAATTTGAATTTGATTTGCGGAAAGTTCCAAAATGCCTGGGAGCATTACTTCTACAAATGTGTGATTTCGAGCGGAGTGACACTCGGTTCTGCACGGAATAATCGAAGGAACTCACACAAACTGCACTGACCGAAAACAGAGTGCCCGACATAAAGAAGGGTAATGGAGATATACAATAAAACCTGTGGATTGCTACTCGGTAACTTGATCATAACCACTAGGATCCGAATAGACTAACGGGCCTGATTAACTAGACGGACTTCCGAATCGTCATCAGCGGCAACCCAAGATAAAAAAAATAAAAAAAAGAAGGCTCCAAAATAAATCGAAGACCAGGTAAAATGCTAGAGGAGAGCTAAACCAACCGGGACAGCGGTGATTTTGTCCTTGCATACCCAATGAAAGTTTCAATTGTATAAATCAATTCCTGCCGAATTGAAGCCAGCGTCTTGTTCAAATAATCAATAAGTCGAGATGGGGATGCATCGTGGTGGTCTATGTTGATACAGGACCAAGGTTTTACACTGCCAGTTTTTAGGTATCCGGGGAAATATCATCCAGCAAAAAAAAAAAAAAAAAAAAAAAAAAAAAAGTTACTTATCCATACTTAAAAAAAAAAATAGTTTAAAATGATATCCCCGTATCCTGAGTTGGCTGCAGCAATACGGAGTGTTGACAAATGTCTATAGCCTTTACGCTGCCTGGGATATTGGGACTTGGTTATCAAGGGAAATACAGTCTAGTTACTTTTGGCGATAGAACGGACTTCTGATATCATTTTTTTCTATATAATTTGGACTATATTTTCACAGTAAATGGTTGCAGAAAGATACGGTGCGGGCAATAACCAATTTTACCCTTTGCGTCCACCTAAGGCATTGGCACATAAACACCAAAGGGAAATATTATCTAGTCTTTTTGCAGACAGTAATTACAGGCTATTTATTTATAAAAAAAAAAAAAATCTGTTTACGTTGACAATATTTCCATACAGTATAGCATCGCCGTGAGTAGCATCGCGTTAACAAATATTAATAAAAAAGAAATAAAGAAATAAAATAAAATAACAAAATAAAAAGTCTACCTTGCCCTTTTTACTTGTCTGGCCTAAAGTGTTGACATTAACATCCCAATGGAAATATGTGTCTAGTAATTACGACCACAGGACTGTCGGTTATCAATTTATCGATTCTGTTAAAGTATTGAAATGTATCCTTGTTAAAACAGCATGCAATTGCATAGCGTAAACAAATATCGATCGTCCATTTGACCCGAGTGAGATTGGTTCTATTAATGTACCACAATCTGAACATGGTATGACTGGTAGGCTATTGAATTCTAAATATCATTGATTTTTAAACCATTGCAGGAAGGGGAAGTCAACAAATACGGGGTGGAGATATTTGCTCAAACTATACCGTTACTATTTGCCTTCCTCAAGCACCAATAGATAAATACCCCTCACGACATTAAGAGCTATCACAATATTTTTTAAGTGGTAATGGGTGTTGCTGTAAAATGCTAAAGTAAATGCTGATATTGCCTAGCAAGATTGGCTCGTGACATTCAGGTTAAAGACGTATACACCAAGGTGGAGTGCAGCCTCGTTGGCTGTCTATTAATTAAGTACTTAACATGGACAAACACTGTCCTTTAGCGATGTCGTGTACATGCACGTGTTGTTACAATCACCGCGTCATTGTAAGCGACAAATCGACCCGTTGGTTTGGTCACAGACAAATTTTCGAGGTAACATATCTGACGGGTAACTGAAGAATGGTCGATCGTGTGTTTGCGTATGAATTAACCTCGGTAAGCACTCTTCATTTACACACTTAACGTTTGTCCTTATAGCGAATAATGATTTTGTAATATCGCGCAGGAGGAACAGTACTGCAGCAGCGCCGTACAGTTGAGCAAACTTAAGTATTAACCTTAGAGTTATATATAATTTATGTTGACTAGAGCCGAAGCATTGTTCGTACGTTGAAGCCGCCTGGTCGCATCCATGTCAGTGTACAAACCTATGGAAAACTTGGAATCTTGTACGGTTGGGTGACGGCTATTTGCAAACCACTGCTTTATAGACCTTATGCATTGACGTCATCACGCCGCCATCTTAGAGGTAAATCGATGATGTAACAATGAAAACGCAGAGATTTGTACGCGCGGCACACAGGATTGGCCAATGAACAACCTCATTTTGACCCCTGGGCGAGGACGCCCTACTCAAATGACGTCATGTGCATAATGTCTGTTCCTTTTCCGTTCGTTATGGTATCATTTATACCGCAAAGAAGACGCGCAATCGGTTAACGCGTGATTAACCTTAGCGCACGCGTATCTAGTACTGCATGCACTCGCGCGCGTTTGAACGTACGTGCCGTGACGGTTTGGTATGACCATTATACAGTTAAAATTCTTATTTCTTGTCAGTGCCGGCCATAGAGCTATCACTATGGTGCCGGCCCGTCTCACCCCTCGACCGCAGTGTCCACTTTCGTCGCGGGCAAATGTTCTTTGAAATAAAAATATTTCTTAAATGACGCACAATTACTAATACACATGTGTGCGTGCAGCGCGACTTCAAAACGCTTGAGCCTATGCAATGTAGAGTTAGCGCTGTAGTCAATATATAAAGCTCTATGGTATTAACACTATCGAGGGGCGACTATTATAGCAAACTACCATAGCATTACACGCTATTCATTGCCTATATAATTTTGGACCTGGGAGTCCATTGATTATGCTGGCTAATGTTATGCTTTTCGTTTGCTAGCTTGCCCAAATATCTCGGTATCTCTGGCGATAAAAATACGATCAAAAAAAAAAATGAAAGACTGACAAACTGACGAACAACATCATAGCAGGTGTCTAAGGTTTTTAATTCTCCTCCCTAGTTCAAACACAGACCTTGTGAACGTGACGTCACCAACTGCTAGCATTTGGTGATCACCAGCGCGTATTCAAGCCGGTGCGCGACGCAAGATGTGGTATTGAGCCAATCACTGCAAAGAAATATCTTCTGCGTTCCGCTTAAGTATGTGCGTAATGTTGTTGCACGTCAGGCTGACATGCGTGTTCATAAGTTGTGTGTTATTTTGCCACATAAAATGTTCTTTTTAAACTCAACATTCTAAAATGTGTATTATGAAAGGAGCATGGTATGTAAATTCATTCAGTGACGTAATACTTTTCATTTTTTTCGGAAACAATTACAAAACTCAAGCTAGAATGTGTTAAATATTTACAATAAACATGAACCTCGTGTACTTTTCCTTTGGAGAGGTGATCCCCAAAATAGTAAAAGTTTATGCTGCCACACGCGCACGTCGACGCACACGCACCGTCCATCCTCCATGCTGATTGGTACATATGCGCGCTGACGCGCTATTGTCGTGTACGGAGAGCATGAGGCGGCCATATCTGCGGTGGTGTAAAACATCATAAACGAGCGCTGCTCGGATGTAACGCAACACTGCCATAGCATTACACGCTAATTGATTGTAAATAGTTTCGATACCTCGGCGTTGAAATTGATCTTTGTTTCATGAGCGCCTAGTGATAAAATACAAAAGGCGCAGAACAACAACGCCACCTGACCCATATTGTTGTTAAATGAAAAACTAAAACCGCTGGCATGGAAGCCATAAATCAAAAACTGTTAAAATTTCGTAAATCGCTTTGTAGAAAGTCAGGTGTTCAGCCACCGTTTTGCCAATTCCAGCTCGTTTAGTTAAGTATAGATGCGGCTTGACAACAGCTTCCGAACGTCTTCGACACACGGAGGGTTTGACCTATCGATGAACTTCGCTGAGGCTTAGAAACAAAGTATAATGTTTGATAGTTATCGAAACGAAAAATCGAAAAATATATATATATTTTTTTCGTTTTGAACTACTATCAAAGTTGAGGAAAAGCATTTGAATATCCCATAACTCACCGTTGCTTATGTTGATTGTCCCACATCAAGAACCCTATCATAAACGTACAAAATATCCCTCACTTACAGAAACACTCTTGATGACATTTGCACAGGTTGGTTGTATGGTGTTTTTATTACAAATTAGAGTAGGAATTATTATTTTTTTTTACCGAATAATCGATGTACTTTTGCTTAGGAAAGTTCTTGTAAGTTCAATTGGTTTGAATACAAACTTGCGCTGCGAAATCTGGTTGTAAGTTTGAGGTAATTGTTCTGAACTTTTTTGTTTAGTTCCCCCTGCATTACCTAGACCGGCAGTTCATTAAGTTGATCAGCGGACCACACTAAGGAAAGTTAAAGTTATGGTGAGCTGAAATGGTTTGAATGACACTGAGATTTCTGCTTGCTAGTTCGAGGTTGCTTTGAACTTATTTTTTAGTACCCAACTTTACCCAGACCGCAAGTTCATTGGGTTGATCAGGGAACAGATACGGTTAGTCGAAACTTGCCATCGTGGGGAATTGAGCTTCATATCACGATACAATGCAAACATGTTTTTGAGAATCCATTTTTGAAACTACGCCCACATGAAATGTAGGTCGCATTTTTTTTTTTTTATTATTATTTTTTTTTTTTAAGTTTCTGCAAAATTTATATATATAACAAAAAGAATAAAAATCACAAAATGTTGTTAACTTTTTACAAAAACAAAACGGGATTATGGAATAGTCAAAAACGGCTAAAACTCTTCCGTGCGGTTTCCAGTTGTTTACTTAACGAACAATAAATGGGTCGGGTCTCAAGCGATAAATTAGAGTCAAATCAAAGCTTGCGATCCAACCACGTTTTTTTTTAATGTTTCTTCAGAAGGACGACCATTGTTCAAATAACATCAAATATGAGGCCACGCAAGGAAAGACACGCACCCAACAACAAGGCAAATACCGCTCGAAATTAATCTCGCTGGAACCTCGAGGAAGAATAATTGATCCTTTTGATTCAATCTAAGACAAAAGGACTTTAGACCGACTGGTCAAAGTAGTGTAAACATCATTTATACAAAAAAAAAAAAAAAAAAAAAAAAAAAATGAAGATACATACCGATTTCAAGGGTGAGACTGGCTGATGACAAAATGAAACAGATAACCGCTGTTTGATGCCCAGGAACAAAAAGGTACCTAAGTCGCCCTGTCGTTAGATCAGTCCTCGTAATCGACGGAGAACCTTCGAATTGAAGCTACAAACGGCACCTCAAAATAGGGATAGAGAGGTCTTGCTTAGGCGTCATCCCGCGGTTCAGCTCCTCATCACATTCAGTAGCCCAGAGCCGATTTGCAAGTATAATGGTTTATATGATGCTTGGATATCTGCTGGGCTGAGCGTGGCATTCACCGGCGGTGATGGGCAGCTTGGTTCTGTCTCGCTAACGAGTACGGCGGTTAGTAATACCGGCAGAGTGGAGAGAAGACCACGCTGTCAGATCACGTGATGCCCATAATGGAAGGTTACCAATGCGCTGGGTAGCAATGGTTTGGACACGGGGGTAAAGAGTCGGATAAGGGGCCACGTGCAGACCTGCGCATTCAATACCCTTGTTTGAAATACAAGCAATTATAAGAAGAGCCAATTCTCATGTACAAGGCAGTAACCTGGGACAGCAATAAGTCTGGGAGCGGTTCATCTGAGATATACGGTGATATCAACATGTGCAACCCAGGTCGACTAGAATACATCACTGAGCTGCTGTGTATGATCGGTGACTGATTAGAAGTGAACGGCTGGTCCCCCAAAAAATACAAAGATTGGGAAAAGGGACGGATTACAAAAAAAATGAACTTGCCTTATTGGGAGTATGGTTACCACTACCACCCCTGTCCCCACTGGGAACGGGGTGCATCTTTCGTGGGGGAACACATTTCTTGTCATTGGATGCGTTTCTGGATCAGTAGTCTTCAAATACAACTCTTCCTTCTTGCACTCAGATGGTCACACTGTAAAAACCGGGGTGTTAAATTGATTCTCTTGGTATCTATACGTGAGAACACCGACATGGTGTTAGTTATCCCCATTGCTTTATCGTTGGTAAGATTAACACCATGTTGGTGTTGTAATTCTAGCAATGGTAAACAGCAGTTATGCCCTAAAGGAGACCTTTTTTAATTGTTTGTGACCTTCTGCTGGGGCAGAAAGTTGTAATTTGTGTACTCGGAAAAAGATCGTACAGCCTTACAACCTTTTTCAGGGCACACTACGACACAATCAACAGCATTCTACAAATTACATCATTGCCGATCATTTTCCTAAAAAGCTAAATCGAGCTCAATTCAAAGACCAATCAATTGTTGGTTTTCGTATTGAAGTTCCAGTTCCTAAAACCCTTTTTGTTTATCAGTCTTATTTTGTTTCCTGCTTAGTGTTTTGATGAGGTTTTGTATTCAGTGTTAAAACAACAACATCAACAGCCCGTGATTTTCTAATACCCACGGGGGAGTGATTGGACTGTGTCGTGTTGTTGCTTTGGGTGGCCCAAACTCAGCCTGTGGAACCCAAACACTCTATTGTCTACATAGCTCGAGTCTTGGCACTGTTTTTGCGGGTATCCCGACGGTAATTGTACAGTTGAATAAGAAAAAAAATGTTATTAGTGGTGTTTATCCAAATGTTTCCTATTCTAAAGATGGTGTTGTAATTAAAGTGCTTCTAGCTCAATGCTGCTAGCTCGCGTTTTAATTTAAAAACCGACATGTCAAAGTTTTCTGGTTCCATATCTCAGTGTGCCTGGAAGAATGTCATCAGGCTATACGACCATTTTTCCAAGGCCACAAATTACAACTTTTTGTCCCGGCAGAAGGTCACAAGCATGGCTCTTTTGGAAAAGAAGTAGGGTATGACTGTTGCATATTTGCTGCTAGAATCACACCCTAGACAATCATGTTTTTGTTCATTCCATTGCGGGATTTAACTTTCCGGAATGACTTACAAAAAAGCAGAAAACAACCAAACTTTCACACGCAGTTTTCTTGGAACACAATTTTTGTGGACAGTGATTACCGGTATTGCTTATGACCTGTCTCACTTTCGTTATGTCCTTTTTCCGGCCACATGACGATATGTACAAATCACAATGCAACCTCTTTTGAGGACGTGTGATCGCAGGATATAAAACTGCTTATTAAAATAGGATAAAATTATGAATCAGAGTGAGATATTGAGGTTGCAGTCTAAGCAAATAATGATATGGTTTACTAAGTTTAAAATGTTTTTCTATGTCACCAAATTGCACGTACCAATAAATAAGTTGTTGAATTTGTTTTTCACAAACCATTTTTTTTTTCGGTTTTGTTTGTTATTTGTATTTATTATTATTTTGTTTAAATGTTGTTTTTCACCTTGCATTCGTCTCAATGCACTTTATAGCGGAGGCTGACTTCAGTTCTTATAATTGTATTTGTTAACTGAATAACAGTGGTGAAATATCGTGTTTTTTATTTTTTTTATTTTATCTATTTGTATTTGAAGGAAATAGTCATTTAAAAAGGTCACCTGTTCCAAAGGAAACGTGCAGTAAAATTAACCTGTAGAAACAATTGGTCAGCTGCTCATGTTTTTCAGCAGTACTGCATTTAACTGCTACTGTAAAAGAAAAAAAAAACAAGAAAAAAAAAACAAAAAAACATTGGCATTGTTTTAGTATTTATGTTACCAAACAAACACAAAAGTTCATGAATACATTCTATGGTTAAACCCCAGCTCAACAATAGTAAACTAACTGTACATGCTTTCATTCTTTGTACAAATCAAGATATGTGTAATAAAATCAATCGTGAAAATGTCAGTTCATTTCGTTGTTTCATTTGCGAGAAAACGAGAAAATTGCAGTCAGCATTTCGTACGCATTCCTTCATTTTTGGATCTTATTTCATTTATTATTTAAAGACGATAACACTTCAGGCAGAACAATTTCAATGCAAGTTTTCTACCATCATTATCTTTATTACCATGTAAGGTCTATGTAAATCTGTGAACATTTATGTTTTTCTTCTTACCAATGTTGAGCTGGGGCTTCAAACACCAGTGTATTAATGTAGATCCCTTTTTGTTGATGGATGGATACATGGTAGCCGTCTGAGACCTTGTCAAAACGCGTTGTGAGAATGCTCTTACTTGCAACCTCGTGCTGCAAAAACATCCAAAAGTACACATGCACCTTCAGTCAGCAGTTCACACATCGAACATTGATCAATTAGGTCATGGGACGTTCATTACAGCGGAAGGTTGAGTAATTCAAACCCTCAAGGCGTCATTGTCAAGTGAACAATCGAAATCAGCAAGGGGATTCCTTGGGGCTGAAGATTAACATACACAGGGAATATTCTAAGAAATGCGTAGCAAATAATCCGTGGATCTTCAGTTTTATTCCTTCAAAAAACATGCCTCTTAGGACATAATGGTTTGTTCCAGGAAGCTACACGGGATGAGTTTACAAATTTGATACACATGTTGAAGCCACACAAATCCTGCTTGTGGATGGGTCGGTGGTGGGGGAGAGACAATCGTTCATTTAGGTGCGATTGAAAGTTGTACTGCTATAGTACCAAGCTTACTATTATGTCCAGCTGTTTTATTTTTGTATTTCTGATATAAGTATATAAATATATATCTATATCAGGTTATACACCACAAGGAAAACTGACTGGGTAAAAGTTTAAATCAATTTTGGGGGTGAACAAAGAAAAACACAATCTTGAGCGGGATTTGAACCTGCGACCACCGACTATACGTACCGACGCTCTACCAACTGAACTATCCAGACCTAATGTTGGCGGTCTCTCTATTTTTATTAATAAATTTGTTCATAGGGGTATCAGTCACAACTTTTTTTTTTTTTTTTCACTAATTATTTGTCTTTGAGGGATTTTTCTCCGATGATTTTTGTTTTGATACGGGGTTCAATGGATCCATCCTAGGGCGAGGTCTAGCCAACAGACCTGATTCGATAGAGTGCAGTATGTAGGAATTGTGAGGATCATATCCAGACTTGAGTGTTGATAGTGAGACATCATCAGATACGTAGATGGGAACAGCTGCTACGATCACTCCAGAGGTGCTATTACTAATCAAAAACGCATCTTCCCCTTCCTTCCCTCTTTTGACCTTAATTGAATGCAGCCATCTTGGCTTTTCTCAAACTCAAGTCACTAGAAACCTGCCCAACAACAAATCAGTAAATTATTGGAGATGGGAGCAGGACATTGTGACAACATTTTCGTTTCATTTATTAATTTCACAGGATAAAATGTTTTTACAAAAACAACATATAAAAATAGATACATAAAATATTTAAATTTTAAAATTGCACAAAGTGGACACAATCCCCCAAAATGCACTAACAGACAAACCAAGACAAAATAGTGCCTCCTGAGGATCGCAAAAAAGCAGACTAAACTACTGTCGAGTTGCTCTCCAAGCACTGACCAAAAACAAAAACAATAATTCCAAAACACCCCCGGTAAATAAATTGACTGTCAACAAAAAACATATCATTCGTATAAACCAAGGGGGATTTAAAACAATATTAAAACTTAATTAACAAAAATATATATATATATATGTATATATACACACACAAATTAGGGTGTGGTAAAGGCCCCAAATCCAGCAACGGGTTAAAAACAAATTACAGTTTAATATGTAAATAGTAGCCTGGTAGTCAGTACAGGGACCAGACTATAACCCATTCATGATCACATATTAAGACCGTTTTCCGAATTGGTGGCTTCGGTGCCTGTGGCTGGAATGCTGAAGTGCCGATGTCTTCAATGTTGCAGTTGCAGCCAGTTGCAGTAGCCGTAGCCGTGACTGTAGCCAAAGTCGCTCTAGTTGGACATGGCCACAGCAAGTTCCCAGCCATCGTGATTAGGTTTCCTGCTCGGAGGAAACCCTAAAAAATAACTGACAGTCATCAATAACAAGGAACAATCGTATTTACCAATAGAAAAAAAAACAAAAAAAAAAACTCAAGAACACGATTAAGCATAATCTGATTCTACGCAACAGCTGCTCCCAGTCTAAGTTTATAAAACTAAGCCTGCAATATAGTTAGCTTATTAAGGTCCTGAGAATTATAAGAAATGAAACCGCCAAGATTATCATCACTCTTCTGAACCTATCGGGAAACGATGCATAACCAAAACATTTAACACAGTCAGAAAAAAAACAAAAAAAAACGAATAACGAACAATATTTTTTGTTAGAAGACAATGTATTTATTTATTTATTTGTTCTAACACAAATCATTGTATCAACATAATACATAGTCAGTTTAATATCGTATAATGCTGCATGACCTATTTATCAACTATATCACCATGTATATTCCCCAAAAAGGACTACACCCCGACTTTTACCTTAGAGTTGGGACCAGCTGCGTTCAGCCGAAGCAATTAAGCCGTGTTTTGTTCGCCAATGACTTCAACATGTTGCAATTATTTTATGATTGTTGTTGTATTTATTTTGTTGGCTTTATTATAGTAATTATGGGTTCACCCAGATTTAAATTTAAGCACGGAAGCTTGGTAAACCAATGGGTTTGGCATATTTTAAAAATAATCGATGAACTGTCGCATCAAGGATAAAGAGCGGCACTTATGTTGGGACGATGTTTGCCTACTGAACGTTCCAGTGAATGCTCGTTTTAATGTATTCCGACTCCCGCTGTGGAGACAAATTAGTGGCAACCACTTGGTGGAATCGAACCCACAACCGTTTGAGTTTAAAAGCATAATGAATGGTTTGACAACAAACCTGACCAATAAACCAGATGCACCGCACCATAAAGCTGCGACACCATAAGTGGGTTATTTTATCTAAATTCATTTGATTTGACCACGAACCCTTTCCGAAAACGATACAGATATAAACTTATATAAACGTCTTATTGATAATGGCACCGTACATTCACCACACTTCCATCAACTGCATCGTGTTCCCTTTTTTTAGTATACGTTTTTGTGCGGAATTTTAGTTTTACCGAAAAGGTGTCAGACTGTTTTACTTTTTTTTTTTTTTTTTTAACATTATTAGTAGGCGGCCGGGTTGGCATTGTGGTTCCTTTCCTCGCCTTCCACCTCTAGGACCCAGGTTCGAAACCCGCCGGGGGTACTTAATGTGGATTGGGTTTTTCAGTCGCTACCTGATTGTATGGGTTTTCCCTGGAATAATTCTCTAGGGTTTTCCTCCCACGTCTAGAACTTAAACTTCCTTCCTTGTCTTCTCTCCATGGGGTTCTTGGCTGGTATAGTAAACATCGTTGGCTTCACAAGCAGAATGAATGAATAAATAATGCAAAAACACATTGATTTGAATAACACATAACTATGTGTTTATTTGTTTTTGATGTGAAAAACACATAGGCCCTAACTATGTGTTTATTTGTTTATCAAGTATTGCGTCAGGACTGTGTTACAAGATGCATGTGTAATTAATTTATTCTATTTTTTTGCGTGCCTTCAAAACATACGCATGCGTATGTGCATAGTCGGCCTCTAAGAAAGATAGTACTGTGTACCGTATACACAGTATGCAGTAACAACTAACACAACGTGCCTCTTCCGGGTGTTGTTACTCTACATGTTTTTTTTTTTTTTTTTTTTTTTTTTTTAACGTCGACCCTTATGGTTCACCTGTTAATACAAACAACCGCTTGTTCGTTCAAGGGTGATTTTATAAATGGTATAAATTAATTAAGAGCGTGTTGCAAGCCATCCTATCTCTCTTAAAAACCGTCTTCAGCAAAACCAACCAAGCGTTATTCATGTCCGTGTGCGTATTTCTGAGTTAGCCCTTTTTTCTGTATTTGTAATGTTATTTATATGTCTTATTTTAATTTTAATCTTATGTTTACCTTTGATATATATGAATAAATGTGTTTCACTGTCGATTGGATGGAATGACCGCAATTCATCTCAGGTATTGCCACTTTTACCTTTTGCCGGGTAACACTGTTTTTATTATTTATTTTTATTTATTTTTTTTATTTTTTTTTTTGTTATTATTGTTATTATTATTATTACTTTTGTTTAAACTATTATTTCCCTCCTCCGTAGTTTGCGCTTTAGCGCATTCTTAAACCCCGGGTTCAAGCAAGCATAACGGGGAGTCCTCTGGACGGGGGGGGGGGGTACATAAGCTGTTCTAAAGCATACATCTTTAATGGGAGACATTTGAGACGATATAGCGGGCGTCCCACAAACCGGTCCTTTTCCATTGTTCTCAGCGATGAAAACAATGGAAAAGGACCGGTCTGTGGGACGCCCGCTATCGTCTCAAAAGTCTCCAATTGAAGAGCCTTGGTTTCGTGTTGCGCTTTTGACTATCAAGTCTAGCATTGGTAAATAAATGTGGAGGATCTACGGAGAGAGCTGATACTTTTCATCATAACCGATGTATGTGTTCACTATACACCTAACCAATCTATCTGTTTACCATTAAACAAGCAGACTGTTCGGTTTAGGACTTTGTTATTGGGGAATCACTTTGTTTTCTCCCCTTCAAATAAGTTATCCTGAAATAAAGAGGTGGAAAGAAAACACCCTTTTCAAGGTGTGCTGCACCCAAATAAATCCAGGTACAGTGTTTGGGCTACATTCAGGTACATTCAACATGTTGGTACATGGTATTGGCTCTATATAGGTCCCAGATTACAACTGTAATTGTTTACCGGTGTTGTAGTTGGAGTATTTTTCAATATTATTATTTGTTTAGTCGAGTATCAAGTGTTGGCTAACTACTAGGCTGGCCGATTAGTATTCGAGTTCGAGGACTTGAGCCGTCTAGTATGAGTACCGCATCCAATAATTACCAATTTTAAACGTCGATACACCAAGGGCAACATCAAAGACACCCGTGACAGCGAAATGAAAGTGGTAATGACCACACGTACTTGAAATCAGAGTTCGAGGACATTTTTCTCTCTAGTATCGAGTACTTAACATCGAGTACAGGTTATTTTTTCAGTCGAGTATCGAGTATCGAGTATGGACTTCCAGGACGAGAAATTGCTGTCCGAGTATGTGTACGAGTAGTGGTACTGGAGCAGGAGTACCGGAGCAGGAGTACCACCCATTATAATTGTAAACAAGCGAGACGGCAAAGATGGCGGCTTGATTAGAGCGTGTTTGGCATTCACCCCATCAATATTTTGCACCATGAAAACTGCTGCAGTGAGATTTCTAACCTTCTATTCGAGTGTAAGTAAAGCGAATCAGTCCTACCACACAGTGCCGGATCTTTCTGGATAAAATACCCCGCCAGCACGGTTCAGAGAGTTCCTTTAGATGCTGAAGTGTTTCGGCCGCTCATATCTCACCTTTTAGGCATACTTCATCACCCACAACACACCGGAACAAATCTTGTTACATGAGCAGAAATTTCTCGATGAAACCAAAATCCGGTTCACCCACGAGAAACGGGACGTAGTGAGGGATGCGTAATGTAATCCGCCGAGTCGCGGTTACTCCTTTATTGTAATGAATAGTTGAAAATATCGTCGGCAGTTGAACAATATTGGAACTGTTTTCGTATCTTGAACTTGAGAGGGTGGTCGCAATGGGGGGGGGGGGGGGGGGGGGGATGGGGGCTTGCTTCAGTTTGCTCGTTACACAGTTATACTGCTCATTAAATTTAAACTAATAATATTGATAGTTTCTATGTGTTTGAATGAGTGATTTGTCATTACTGTATTGTTTTTTTTCTCTCTATTTTGTTTTTCTTCCCCCCTTCTTTTTCTTGCGTCATCCTTAAGGTTGGACTCTTATCGCTATTAAGTGATATTCATGGCAGGAATCGAACCTAGATCGTTTTCAAAAAAAGAAGTTAGTAAGTAATCACGACTTGGAGAAAACTAAGAAGTTGTATGTTCACATGAAGTGATTCTTGGGAAAACAGATTAATGTTCATTTAATGTTCGCCCGCATGAACATCGTTATTAAGTTAATAACAAATTCATGTTTTTTTTTATTATTATTTTTTTTTCTTCAACATGGTACAGGCCCTTCATTACACACATTGAACTTTCGGCATTTAGTCAGTGTTCGTGTTGACAATGTCGTTTGATCGTGACAAACACCTAGCCTAGCAACCTGGTGGTGGTACTTACCCGAGACAGTGAACTGCCTGATTAGTCTAACTTAAGATAATTTCAGAAATCTTCTGTTTAAAAACAAATCACACGTTGTTTTGGGATGCGATAAATTCCTAACAATCAATATATTAATGCCTACAATATCCCGTTTTAACCTAGGCCACTCTTATGCATTGCGCTGATTAAAAAACAACACTACATTTCGTGTTCAATCGGCGAGAGAACCAACGATATCAATTTCCACGAACAAATCCTTAAACATGTCAGTTAGAATGTGATTTATGTCGACTTGATTCACTAATTGATGATAATCACTGTCAGCTAATGTTATATATCACAGGAGAAGTTAACCATTGATACTACAGTTTTGATATGCGCTCTCGTCGTACGAAAGTCGGTATCTCTAGAAGTACTACCGACATTTACACCCGTGTAACAGACACTGGACTATACACTGCACGTCTTATCACCCGAGGGAAACACGATATCGTGCCGTTGATATTTTACAAATACGCGATGTAAGATATAGGTAGTGTCAGTGTTGCTTTATTCGACATCAATACCCAACTGTTTTTGGAAATTATGGTAGCGAGTTTATTGTGACTGCACAAATTAAACAGGTGTGTAGGTTTCTTTAAAGTGGAAAAGTTAGAACATAAGCATTACCTTACAAGGTAGATGACTAAAACAAACACCGTAGAGACGCTCAGAGTGACCTTGACTAAAATATCTTTAAACAATTAATTGATTCCACATTCCGGAATGAATGCTGCGCAGAGAAACTCAAGGTTTTAGTTTACCCAACAAAACTGTTCAATTGACGAACTAAATGGGTAACCGAAACGAGGCTAACAGAAAACTAGTCTGTCACCTTTTTCAAAGAAGACATTGAAGGCTAAGCATAAATGAACGTGGGAACTATCTACATAGCATAGCGATCATTGAATAACGAGGATAGGTTATACATATTTCTTTCTTTCTTTCTGTCTTTATTTAATATTTATTTATTATTATTTGTATTATTTTTTTTTATTTTGGATTTGGTCACACTGCACTCTTTATCTTGTGTTTTTATCCTGGTTATTCATTCATGGACATAATGACATTTCACAGTCAGTGTACCGTGGCGTATTAAAGGGGAGACCGCGGACTGGCCCAAGTCGACCAGGCAGTCAAATCGATGAATTTCCCCGCGGGACATGTTGTTCACCTTGCCAACCTGTCCGGACTCTGGTCGTGTCCTCTCTTCTGCTCCATAAGTGAAGGTGATCAAATCGTGTCTGCAGGGGCTTAGCATTTAACAGTTTAGAATATTCAAAAGTTTAGAAGAATGAATACATTGTTAAAACGAGCAACAGCCAACCTTGTTATCTGTTTACTTGTTTTTGATTGTTGACACGTAAATGGTGGGATAAAACGATATCAAGAAATTATTCTGATGACAAAATAACAGAAAGTACACAGGTCTTGTCAAAACGATCTTGCTGTGAATCTTTCAAATGTGTAAAATAAGAAACCATGCCGTAAAGTAGAAAAGTGGATTGAAAACCATATTCTAAGTGTCCTCCTTTAAATTTACTCTATAAAATAATGTTGATTAGGTTTGAATTGAAGCAACAAAAAACTGGTCATGAAGACTCAGAATTGGGTGAACATTATCAAACGTGGACCGGAAAGGACACAATATTTCCACGAAATGTGGCATCACAATGATGACGTTACAATAAATCATCACCTTTTCTCTCCAATTGATACTTCTAAAGCTTCCTCTGTTTCAAGTTACGCCAAGAGCAAAAGAACAAATAAACTTTGGCTTGATCCTGGATATTGTATCACCCCGCTGGTCTGCGTATCGGATGGTTTTGAAGGCAGCACGAGCAAGTTCGCGTGGCCATTTCAAGTTAGCAATTCCGCTGCGGATTGCAGGGGATAGACGGGGGATAACGGAGTTAGACTGAGTATGAACAGGGAAGGGTGAAGACAAGGGGCATTTATGCCTAAATCATCGCCTCAGGCTCCTTTACCTCTGAGTGTTTTGTTGTAGGTCTATGTATTATATCTTGACGGCTGCAAGAGAATCCCACCGTCGGAACAACTTGTTAATCGTAATGACCAGGTGGTGATGCAAGAGGCTACTACAATCAATAGCAATACAGACCCTCCGGGGAGGCGAGACTTTCAGAAATTAAACTCAGACTGGAACAGGCCAAAAATCCCAGTTTCATAATTTGTTTTACTGACTGGATATGATTGGCTCCCTGGGGTAACACATCTGTTCTCTTACCACTGGATTTATCTTTCGTTCTTTATCGACAGTAAAAAGAAAGGAACACTAATGAGGAAATAATTTGTATTTTTACTCTGTTTCTTGTGACTTGGATTAGGATAGTTTGAAAACAGTAAATATAATAGCCTAGCCTATAACCTGGATAAACTATAAACCAGCAGCCTCGACATGGGGTGGGCCTGGGGGCACGTGCCCTCCCCCAACTGTTCAGCCCCCAAGGTGCCGCCCCCCCCCCCCCCCCCCCACAAAAAAAAAAAAAAAAAAAAAAAAAAAACGGATAATGCAAAATAAATAAATAAATAAATAAATAAAAATAAAGAAATAATAAATTATATGAAAAAACCCACTCTTACTGAAAAAAAAAATAATAATAATAATGCCTACGCTGCTGTTATAAAGTACTTGGAAGAACACCAAAGCATTAGCCCAATGAGCTTGACCGCTCGGCCACGACACGCCTAGTTGTCGATAAAAAAGGCGCATAATTTGTTGTCACGGTTTAACAATTAAAAAAAAAAAAATAAATAAATAAATAAAATAAAAATAAAAAACTGAAATCACTATTTGCTTTTATAATTCTTGTACACAGTTTGTAGTTGGGTATTTCAGTTTACCTTGTCATGTAATTTATATGCATATCATGTTGGATGCATGCACATCTTTCTTTGAGATGGCAGTATTACCTACACTATTATTTATTGTTTTATTATTCAATTCAATTCAATTCACATTTATTTCCATTTCCATTATTAATATTATATTACTATGATTTTTGTTTAGGTAATGTTTTACAAACAGCAAAGTCAGAACAGCTTAGAAATAATTAAACTTACAAATCTTCAATAGTTTGTTCTTTTCTATCTTTCTTTCAAAAGTCACCAATGCCAATACTATGTCTTTCTTTTGTTACATTAATACTTGATTTCCCAAAAATCAGGTCCTACATTTCTAGCTGAAAAGCCACATAAACAAGAACAAACATGTTAGGCAAGTTTTCCTATCAGCACAGGACAGAATAATAGTAAAATAAAATGGCACTGAAATCTCCTTTAGCACAAGGGAGTGACATGTGTGAATATTTCCAATTATACGAAAAGTCGCTGACCCGGAGTACCTTATTACCTTACGGAATGGGCTCGCGATGGCGGGGAAATATGCCAATATTTGGATTCCAGCTGGACGGCCCGTGCCATTTTGCCTCAACTATGCGACGATGACTCGCCCGAAGGAAGTGGGGAGCGGGAATTCATTATTTATATTAAAAAACCTTTAGTGTAAAATGTTTCAAAATCAATAGAACTAACCATGGAACTATTTAACCAAGGAGCATTACGTCTGCACATTCAGCGTCTGTATTGATTGGGTTCGGGAAATTGAAGACACTGTATAGAGAACTGGTTTTCGAAATTAGTCGAGCATGGAATTAAAGTTTTAAATCAAAATAATTTCAGACTAAATTGGAAATAGGGGAACGTGTCAGTATGGTTGGACGTTGGATTTTCCGATTGTTAGTCGGGCTCTTTCCATACAATGTTATGTACTATCACTCTACTTCATATTAATTATATTATGTACGTCTTGGTGCCATAGTACTTGACTCAACATTGTCCCCACGCGCGTAATTCTCCAGAAGTCAAACACAGCACACCGCACTGATCGAAACGTCGAGACTTGTACTATGTCTCAACCCGGAGGTTCTTGTATCGCAACGCTGGTTCTCCTTAACCTAAATATATTGATTTCTCATGGTTATTGTGTAAACCGACTCTTTTTATTGTGCCTTGAAGTAATGAATCACAAGGGAAACTGACTGGGGTCAATTGTATTCAATTTTTTGGTTGAACAAAGAAAACTTGACTAGAACGTGATTCGAACCTGCGACGTCTGGATGAACGTGACCGTCTCGACCAACTGATTTATCGAGCCTTATGATGGCAGTCTCTCTTAAGGTGTTGACTAAATAGAGAGACCGCCCAATACAAAGCTTCAAACCTTAATGTCCCTTGAAGCACATTGACTGAATTTTATGAAATATGTTCTTAATATACCCCCTATTTTATAACTTTTAAATCGTTTCATTTCATAGTTATATAAAATAAGAACATTAGTTTTGGAATTAATGCGTCATCATTGCCCTTAACACGCTCTCTACCAAAGGGGGCAAAATATACATGGACTTTCACATGATTAACAGACTGTGTGTTAGTGTACTTTTTTTTCTTGTTTTATTCTGCCCGCTCGTCATCCGTTCGGATTAGAGTAACGCCAGTGGAAACCGGCTCATGAATATTCCCAGTCTTTAGAAATGCCGGTATCAACTCTGTCAGGAATCCGCAACACGCTGTGTGGGCCTACCGCTAGCATCCCCTACCTCACATAACCCTCTAGACATGAACATCTTCAGGCCAAGTTTACCAGTGAAATAGTCAATAAGCATCGTGTGCAACGTGTCAAAGTCTGCCGGCGTCCAGTCATGCAAACTTGACTTGGTGAATTAATTTGTCGTCCTGACGGGGGGAAGCTGCAAGTTTACATCTTTGCTCTGATTTCACAGTGGTACTAACACTCCCGATTATGTATGTCTCCGAATAGAGTTGTCAATGTTTTGACAAACAATTTGAATAGAATTCGATAAGTTCGTTTATTTATGACGTTTGCTACGCATCATTATGTCCGACATGGATCATTATGTCTTGTCCAACGAGACCATTTTGAACCTTTTATATCCAACATCATGTGTCCGACAAACCAGACAACCATAATTATGTCCGACAAACCATAACGTCCGACCCATTGTGTCCGGCAAAAAAAATATGTCCGTGGACAGAATGGATCGGACACAATCGTTCGTCGGACACAATGGGTCGGACATAATGGTTCAAAATTCTAGTCGAACATAATAGTCCGTGTCGGACGTAAGTGTGTGTAACAGAGACAATTACATGGAGTTTGTTTGTTACACGTGGTTTCAATATGTGTCCATGTTTTGTTTTCTTGTTCTGTTCTTTAGTTACTATTTTTCTTCTTTTTTTTTTCTCTCTTTTTTTTTTATATCGTTTTCCCTAGAATTCAACTGGGTGATTTAGCCGAACTCCCCCCGGCCACGGTTCTTGTAGTTTTGTTGCTTGCAATTATTATTATCCAAGTCCATAACTTTGACCGGAAATGAAACGCCTTGCTTGACTGCAATAAAAGTAGTCAAGATTTATGTTTGCTAAAACATAGAGCCGAACTTTAGGCTGGCTGTGATTGTTGGTCTTTCTATTGGGGAGCAAAAGAAAAAAAAAAAAAAAAAAAAAAGGTTTAATATTGTTGAAGTATTTTGTTTTGTTAGTTGTTTTAGTTATAGAGATGTAAACTGTTAAGATCCATTCTTGAATTTCAACATTGTTATAGAAACACTCTTACCCATAAACACATACATTTGTGCATTGTGCAATGTGTTAGGCACACGATTACATTAAAAAAATAAATAAATAAAAAAAAAAAATCCCTGAAATGAGGAAAGTGAGAAACGTAAATGAAAGAGAGTTAACATGAGTAATTTTTACTTGAGCAGCGGTTTCAACGACATTGCGATTTCGAATCTGCGTGCTTCTTATCTGTCCTAACCTGCAGACCTAAATATTTACAAGTGTACATTCGAGATATGTAATCAAATATATGTATAATTACACACATGAATAGATACTGCCCATTTTGCTAATGTAACTACTGCTACCGACATGCAAATCTTAATTCCGGATGTCACATTCAATCTTTTTGTCACAAGCAAAGGAAGTGTCATGCAGTCTGCTCATAATTTCTCGATTCTGGTTTTGACGTGAATAAGGATATTAAACTTTGTTTTTTATCTGGACCTACCTTGACCCAAATCTTTATCCCCGGTGACTTATAGGCTCTGAAACCCTGAACGACACGTTCAACTAATTGTATTACTGTGCTTCTGATATCGTGTTCCACATAATTGCGATTGTTCGTATACATTTAATATTTCTGTCTTGTCTTACGAGGACGGAAGAGCTTCGGAATTTGTTCCCATTTTTATTTTTATCGCCCCTTCTTCTTTGGCGAACATTTATATTCTAGATCCATTTTTTATACATCAGTTACTATACAGTTCACCCCTTATTATAATAGATCAAGAATTAACACCTATTTTCAGAACGTCGCTTATCATTTAGTGAACGTCTCATTATAAATAAATTCGTGTCAGGTTAAAACCGTCTCCTTTGTATCGGACATATATATATATTTTAATTGTCCCTTTTCATAAACGAGGAGACGGGTTAAACTCCTGCCAAGAGACTGGATAAGTTCCCGCCAAGCCTCGATTTGGTGACTGTCAATTTGATTAGAACAGATAACAATACTGGCTACAGTAAGTTGTAGGTTTTCAGCACAACTGAAACATTTGGCTACGGTGGCCTCTGCATACCATTGCAGAATTATTAAACACTTAGTCGTCAGTACTAACGTAAAATAATATCGCGTCATCCAAACTCGGGTCGAAATGAAGCACATTACTAAACATTTGTACGTAAAATTGTACGTCTCGGAGGCCAGGGTCGTAAATGCTGTCGCGAATACGGAGGACGCTACGAGGACTACGTCGTAAATATTCATGTATATATTGACGTCAGTATTTAATATCCTCTTCGCCCTCCATAATTTCTGCAACGATGTAAACAAAACGTTACTGATTGCTTGCAATCGTAATTTAGTATGATGGGAATATAAGGCAGATGCGAGTTTGACAATTTAAAGTTTCAGATTGTCAGTTTATTCATAGAGTAAAGTGCGCGAGATGTCAAATTGATATTCGCTTCACTAGCACTTCTAAGAAACCACATTTCCTTTCTCGTTTTAGCTTTGGTACTATCTTAAGGCTTCTGCGGTACTGAACATTTTTCTTTGGAAAGAAAACCGGATACATTTCTATCCCTAAATTTCCAAGTGTATGATTTGTGTATGAAAAAAGAAAGAAAAAAAAAAAAAAAGCTTTTCCTTTATATTGTAAGCCCAGATGTTGGAATCAGGAATTAGTAGCTACTTTAAGGTGCTTATGTTAGCAGCACGCAGCTTAGCTTTACCATACAGCTGTTACATGCACTGTACTTTTCGTCGCAGGTCATCGTCCCAAACTATTAATATTGATTGCCAATGCACTTGCATTAACATTTAAATTAAACTTTTCTGTTTTGGCGATGGTAGATCTGTATTTTTCTGGGGCAGTATAGATGAGAAGGTGTGCGCGCATCGATGGTAGAGCAAATAGAAGGCTTGTTATGTGCAGTTGATAATATAGGTACTGTTTCAGAACTATTTTGTTTGTATGGCTGCCGGACAGGTTTGTATTGGACGTTGCTTTTTTAATCAACAAACTCCAGGCGTCATCCCATAATATCTTCCACAATTACTTTTTAGTGACGATCCTCAAGCGTCCACTATCTTATATGGAGCCCTGTCTGCAACATACATTATGACTATTGGTTGATGCGGTATCGTTAAGGGGCCAGACTATGTTGTACCCTTTCCACGATTCGGTTATATCGAAGCATTTGCGCGTAAACTCAATCAAAGTGCTCATCAGAGGTAGGTTCGAGTGGGTTTTTTTTAATAATATCCCACCCCAAAATCATTCAAAGTAACAATGAAATAGGTCAGACGATAATCAACATTTTTCGTCGTCAAAATATAAACAGCTCATTTGATTTCCTTTTTTATTTTATTTTTTTTTCTCTTTTTTTTCTTTACTTGTTTCTTTTTCTGTGTGTGTTGCTCGTTTTTGTTGTGTGAATAAATTAAGGCATTTGTTTGTTTTCTTGGTGAGCCGTGGAGAAATGCGACCACTTTAAAAGTGGATCTCCAGATGCACAGTACATAACCTCCCCCTCCCCCCCCAAAAAAAAAAAAAAAAGAAAAAAAAAAAAAAAATCATGACCTTCATACAAGGGGTGCTACTCCTATTTCATAACAGTCGGCTAGCCCACATGCTACACTGGGTTGAAGCCATAAAACCTGTATCTAAAGCAAGCCCCTTCGCAAAGAACGTGTCTAGTAAACCGTGCATGGGTTTATAGAAAGATAGCAATCCCGATTCGTGAAGATAAAACCCCGGCTTGAGAGAAGGCTAAATCATTATATGGAGAAATGAACAATCACAAAAAAGGCGTCTCACAAGGTTTCTTCCGTTTCTCAAACCATTCTTAACCTTAAGGATTTTTATTTGAGACTTTAGTCAGGCAGTTCAGCACTGACGCCACTGAGTTTTAAAGGGTATTCCCTCAGACTATAGATCAATTAGATCGGAGGACTAGTGGCCCTTTTCAGAACCATGTAGTCGGATTGGCTTCAGCCTCGATTTCGTGCACCTGCTTGAAGCCCCGTAACGAAAGCTGGAGTCGAAGAGGAACAAGAACCGAATATTCTTTAAAAAAAAAAATAAATAAAAAAAAAAATAAATAAAATATCTAATGCAATTTTTCAATTCAAAGTTTGTTTTGTCACCCCCAACCCTACCGCTCTTGTTTCTTTGGTCTTTATTAGTTGTGAGAAATGTGACCAACATCCGGAAAAGGAATTTTGTTTAGCCTACTCCTCTTCTCCATCAAGACTTAAGAGTAAGGCAGTAAAAACGTCGCCGAGATATATACTGGCAATTTTGTACCCCCAACCATCGACAAGAGTGAGAGAGAGAGAGAGAGAGAGAAGAAACAGTTTGATTTTCTCAACGGCGGTCTCTTTCCAACACCTAATTTCCGTGGGGGGTTTTGATGATTCCGACCGTGATGATTTACGGTTACGACCGGTCGCTGTGGTGCTTTCACCCCGGCTTAGCTCTTCTCTTCGACCCCTGACCTTGCTGAGGGGAGGCCAAATTGGACGATTTCCACCCTTCGAATGAGGTAATTACGACAACGATGGAACTTCGGTTGTTTCTACTTCTCGCCCTCCTTCACATTAGGATCACTCGGTGGAGGATTTAGTGTCCGTGGCGCAGTGGTTGATCTCCGGCCATTTATCTCAGTGATGTAAGGTTGACAAGGCACGAATTGAAGAGTTGTAATGGTCACTTGTCGCAGGCAACTAAGACTGGTAGAAAACAGAAATAATGATATACACAAACGAGTCCTTTTTTTCTTCTTTTTTTCTTCCTTCTGTACATTACATATTTATATATGTTCTACTATTTCTGGTTAGTTGTCAAGGATTTTGTTCCTTTGCATTTGATCTTATTTAGATTTGCAATTGATGAGAATATTTCTCTTGAGAATTGGTAGATTATAATAAGTCAGCTTTCAGACTGAAAATTGCAATTTTTACGATTATTACTTTATCGTATACCTTCAAAAAAACAGGGAAAAAAAGACACAACTACAAAATGTAGGTCGGTCGTGTTTAATGTAGCTTTACTTTCGACTGCGCGAAGCGTCTTTTGAGTAAGCCCATGGACTCTAGGGAAATGGGTCTGTACAATCATTGCTGGGTTATCGTAAATCTTGTGACGATTGAACACATTTTGACCCATTTTCATATTGTTACCTCAGACACTCGCACGGCCAGAATGTCAGAGAGCCTTAGATAACATGCGTGCATCAGAGCCTACGTCACGTATGTTTACCACACAGCACATCACCAGTAGTTTATCATCCGACCTATAAGACTGAGCATTTTTATTTATTTTTCCCCTACCATTATGATGGGATACGCTAATTCAATTGGTGATGCGGTTGGATCCATGCTATGTTCTAAATGCTTACTTTTGCGGAAAAAAGAAAAACATAATAAATAATAAAAAAAAAAAAAACAAAAAAAAAAAACATTAATCTAAACAATTACGTTGACACAAAGTTGTCATTTTACAGGAGATGTTTTCAATTCCTAGTTTCACTTTGGAGAAAGACAAAATTACCTTTTCCTAAATCGAAAAGGTAAAAGTAGAAATGTTGAAATCGTGCTATGAATATACTGCTGCATCATATAACTCGTGTTCTGTGGGGTGTGACGTCATCGCTTACGACCAGCTTCCACCTTATATTATAAAGGTACAGTTTGGTTCACTGCTTTGGATTTATATGGAACTTGTCTGGTTTACCAGCGGACATCGTAAAATTGATGACGATTTACCGAATGTTAAATGAATCTAAATTGATAATAGCAAGGAGCTGTCACTTTAATTACCATTCATAAATAATATCTGGGTTTTTTTTTCGAGACATTTTTGATGAACCATAACATCGACAATTGCTGCAGATGAAACCAAACGTCACGGACCATTAATATCTTAACGGTCGTCCCAACCATCGCCAGCCACTTAGAAACATAATAAAAATACAATGATCTCGACGAATGTCATAATTTATTATTCTTATTACATTAAGTACAGTTTAATGACGGGCAGTTTCCCATGTCTAGTTAATCTCGGTCGTCGTCCACCATACCGTCACGGAGAAACAACCCCGAGTAAACCCGCCACGAAGCCGTTGCCAAGACGGTTGGAATTGTCCACGTGCTTTCTGGCGCCGATATTTTAAACGGTTGCTGTCTGCGTGTGCTCGGAGTGGATTTAACTGCTGGTCTTTATAATCTACTGTTTCCCTATCGGTTGCTACGGAATGCTTTTGATGTGTCTGACATTTCAGCGTGAACAATTAGTTATCCAAATAGTTGGATTCGTGATTTATTTTCTAATGTTTGCGGCGTTGTAATTGGAGGAGGCCCTGCGGTGTGTAAAAGACTGCGACCTACACACGGTTTTAGTTTTGATTCGCATCATATTAATTGAAATTTGGCAATGTTATGTTATGTTATGTTATGTGGACATTCAACATGGGCCTCAGTCTTCGCTCGTCTTGAAAAAAAAATCCACTGATTTGAAACCAAGCTGGGTGTTTAATGCACCATCGACTTCGAAGACTGAATAAATTCCGCTCTACACTTTAAAAAAGCAAACAAGAAAAAAACGCAAACAACACACGCAACCTGTATAATGAATTAAGCGGTCATAACTGTTTAGTGAAAAAGAACGATTTAAAGCAGACATTGTTTTGTCAATGATTGCACGAACAAACAACATTGATTTAGGAATGTTCCCACTCACTGGTGGATTGGTATTTTATGATTAGTGAGCTTCCTGACTGACTGTTCCAGATCCAAACCTTATTCAAGATGATAAACAACCCTTAAGAAAAGGAAAGGAAAAACAAAATATGTAGGAACAATAATATGTTAGTGGGTGAGTAGACTGTTCTATTACTGTTGCATTGGCTGGAATAGATAATTGTTTAATGTTGTACTAATGAAGTATTTTGGATTTTCAACTTATAACATGAAAACCGCCGCAAACTCAGCCGTTTAATAACATGATCAGGATTATCGTCTTGATTTTGTAACTCGATACGCCCAAGACTCACTAAGTTATTAAGAAATATGACACTTATTACGTGCACTAAGCCAGGACCTTCAAGATGTACCATCTGACAAAGCCTGGACTTCCCTCTGTGCCCAATCACTCTTAAGACAACTCCCCCAGTCCCAGGCTAGGTTTCTGCACATCTTTGACCACCCTTAAGGTAGCCTGATTGCTAGTCTTAGTTTCAGATTTATAATTGAGTTTTTTTTTTTTTTTTTTTTTTTTTTTCTATGTGGGATGGAAGTGCCTCGGAGCGCTGGGACTCCCTCGCCAGATCCCCCCCCCCCCACTTCGTCTTATTTGACAGAGGGTATATATCTTCCTCTTCACTTCCTTTCCCATCCATGAAATAATCTCAAGAGAATCATAAAAAGAGAATTAGGTGAACATGATGAAGTTCACGAGAGGCAGTAGACTGTAGCAAATGTTTTCAGGCAACATGGCCAAAGCACTTTTTTTGTGTTGCAGACCTTACAATTTAAATCTATTTATGGATCATTTGACATATGAAAAGCATCACAGCGTGATAGATGATCCTTTTGTTTGTTAAAAAAAATAATGTTATTTTTCATCAGTGTGACAGGTATATTTTTGTTTATTGAAGCGTAAAAAAGGGTTGCCCTGTACAAAAATAATTACACAAACAAATAGAGACTTTATGATTAAAAAAAAATAATAATAATAACAATAATAATCCACCTAAAATACTGTCAATGTTTTGTTAAAATTGTTTATCTTGGGAAATAAATATAAAATAAATAAAACAAATAAAAAACTAATAATACAAGCATAAAATACAAAGACATTTACAGATAACGTATTCCGCTTTTTGCTCCTCTAAAGACACCTGGCAATCTATTTATTCTTAATTCCTTTTCCATCTTTTTAATTTTTTTTTTAGGTATTTATTTATTACATTTTTGTTTTAAAGTTTTGTGTCCCCCTTCCTTAGGAAAATATCCGCCCCTTCAGGAGATTCACAAGTTTCAGCGAGATCAAAGACAAAAATGAACGATTGTGTTTTTAATTAATTAATGACTCAAAATTACAAGTCCTCGCCTCAGCGACCAGTTTGTGGGACAATTACACAATCCTGCATTATTCCGAATAAAATTTTATTGGCAGCCACTGTTGAAATCAAACAAAAACTACAGCACCAGTATATACTCCATTATAAATATGATTCGGGTCTTTTGAGTTGACTCCAACCATCTCCAAGCGCGAAGATGACTTAATTTTAACGAAATCTGGCCTTCGACGTCTATTACTTCCCTTTAACAAATAACGTATAATTACTGAACTGTCTCTTCTATGCCACCGCTGCATAGTTCGCCATGATTGATTTATATTGCTCCCATAACGTTGGTAATCAAGCTGCATTACCCTCCCATTGTGTAAGGGTGTCGACACAGTGCAACCTGGCTCAACACTCGGTTATTTGAAATCAGCGCTGAGGCGGCTTGTCCTTTTTATACTTCAAGAAATATGCAGACCTATAAAGAATCCCATATGAATTATTTATTACTGGAATTATTTCAGCTGACGTACATTTCAAGCCCCTTCGGTTTGTTTGACACTATTTTGAGTTCGATTTGCTTGGATGTTCAGACGTTAACGCAAGGAAGGAGTTCAAAACTAGTTTGTTTTGACGATGTTCTCTGAGTGGTATTTCTTCAATTTATTGTAAGTGTTAAGTGGTAAATGGTATTATTTCCCACCCTCACAACGAACTGATAACGAAATATGAAGTCGTTGTTTACAACTGTACCGAATTAAATAGTACAAGCTAACAACTTTGATAAGCATTTTAGTAAACTTCACTCCATCTTTGCGAAGAAATGAAAACAAACATTAAAAACCTTACGCTCAGTATTCTTAAAAAACTACACCTACCCACCAAGCAAACCTCATTCCAACATTACACATCTTCACCTACAATTTATTACATGTTAACTGTTCGTCGATTCCGTAGAACATACATGTTCATAATCCCAAATGTTAGACGAGCATAATTTGTCACACTGAGCACTTATTCGGATGACATTCCCATGGGTAGTTTTCCCCACATTGTTGTCTTGAACAGGAGATACATTCTTTGACAGTATGTTCTCTCTGTAATATCTATTCCTTTAATGTTTAGTTTCACAGAGTGATCCTCACCATTGTACCCCCCCCCCCCCCCCTCCGCGTTCCCTGCAGCACGACGTGCGCACACATCACCTCAAGCTGATTACTCCCGGCTCATCCGTAGCCTCTGTATACACACTGTCATCGTCCGGATTTTACTCTTCCGTCATGTGACAGCTTATTAATACAAAGCTAACCTCATCTTGGATGCTGTGTCGCCAGGAATCCCCCAGTTGGGACAGGCTATGATGCCGGAGCGAATCAGCCGACGCTTGAGTGATAGACACTGTAACTTAATTTCACGTAAATTACCGGATAAGATGGTTAAGATTTGCGCATTTTGGGAGTTGTCTAAAAGCCTGAGTATTGGGTTAAATCTACTGCTTCCTTACAGGGGGAAAATAATAAAAGTCATGTCAATGTAAGCTAGTTGATCTTAACAGTTTGGAGGTATACTTATCTCATCCAGTGGGTGTTTTTGAAGAAGAAGAAGAAAAAAGTGTAATTTGTTTCTTTGTCAAAATATCAGTGAGATTTCTTTTTCTTAATGAAGGGAAATGTGTGTGATTGTCTTATACTTGGTTGAATCAAGGAAACTTGTTTTCCGTTTTGCTAGTTTTCACATCAAGGTTTTTTTTTTTCCCCCTTGAGTCTGCGCTTCATTTTTTTTTCTGAATGCATGTCTGATCTTTGTTGTAAAAAAAAAAAAAAAAAAAAAAAAAAAAAAGAGAGAAAGGGATGATGAATGCTTTGTTCTTCCGTAGAGTAGCATTGTCACTGACAATCAATAGTACGTTAACCCTGCCGTTGTTTTCGTTCAGTTTGTATGAACATCGTCAAATTTTGAAGACAACCGAATGTACCGAATGAAACGTCGAGTTGACGTTTAATGTCCAATGCGAGATCTATTAAATTCCATAATTTTCTGCACCCCATCGTCACCATGCCACCTGTTACACCAATCCGTTACGATTGTCAGTTGCTTTTAGACAAAACAGGCAAGACTATTTTTTTTTTCAGTCCACACACGATTTGAAAGAAAGTAAAAAGGAAAACAACTTAAATAAGATCGAATTGGCTTGTCTCCACGACAAAGCGACAAATCATGAACAGGGGTCAAATGTACAAAGTGAAGTTTCAATCCTGTGCCAATGAACTCTTTCTAGGATCATCTTTAAAGTAAATAGTAAATTATACAACACAGTCAGAATATCCAAGTTCAAGGTCGCGAGGTTGGCACTAAGGACTTCGTCCCCCACCCTCTCAAGCAAACTCTGTCTTTAACTTGGCTCCCGTTATTAAGACGTTGCTCATGCGAGAAGCAACACTATTATCTCAACTACTTATCTTTGAAATTGGCATTTCCTCTCAATGAAGTCCCTCGTGGTTGTCTGCGTTAATTGTCCGTTTGAGATCACGTGTCGAGATACCATTGTTGAATTTTCTCTTCAGTTGTTTTTGGCTCTTATATACTTCTTTGATTAGAATCGATAGCACGCATAAGCTCCGTAAAACTAAGTAGCTGTTGTCTTTCCACTTCATTGATTGGTAAACTACATAGTCTAGTAAAAACACTTCAAAGCTATGAAAACGCCTTATCGACCGATTGTGAAGAACAAAGTTGACAAACAAACAGAAGTAATAAATATAATTATTTCAGTTTCGGAATGGGTGAAATAACGAGAAACAAGATACTGGATTCAAGAGATAGAAGAGTCTTTGACATGATGAGCAGGGAGTCACGTAAACCATCGACCACGTCCTCCATTTTGCATTACCCTGGGTCTTGACAGGTTGCTCCTCCCGCGGGTAAAGTAGGCCAAGTTATGAGAATTGAAGCTATTATACGATAACAACGTCTTGAAGGGAACAGGCCAGTCAAGCGAAAGAGTATCGAATTATCGCTGAAAATCAAGAACCGAACGCAAACCCCCTCTCTTCCCTATCGTGTCTCGATTCACACTCGCGATAGTTTGTCCTAGATGGATGCTTGCAAATTACGTACAGAAACTTTTACCTCATCACAGTTGCAAGGTCAGTCTGCATGTTCAGCACTCGTGTTAATATTGTGACTTTGTAGAGTCGGCTTTTCAGGATGACGTGACATTGTTGGTTATCTTTAATTGGTCCTGGGGATCTATACCCGGACCATAAAGTAACCATTGATTAGACCGTCCTGGCATTTTACCACTGTCTTCCAGAAGTGAATTGCGTGATTTAATACTGTTTTATTTTATGTAAAACTCGTCAATTCGAATGGACACTAAAATAATATACCTTTCCAATGTTGTTCATTGCTGTCTTGTCACCTGACTCTCTTCCAGCTCCTTCTTGTTATTAATAAGTTACAGCTACAATAATGTCTACAGAAGTGTTCATTGTGCATGCAGTGCAGTCGGTTGCTTCCAAGTTGCTTGTAAAAAAATGCCCCGTGTGACATGCCCTTAAGTTCATCTATTTTCAGAGGATTGACCCTATTTGGAACCAACTTCTTCTGAAAGTCAGATCCAATGTTTTAATATCATAAATCCATCTATAATTCATAATTGAATATTAGATTGCCTGGTGAGGTGAGGACACAACACACAACCAACAACCGAACTTTAGAGTCAAGCCCTTTAGAAATTCAGTACAAAATCGATTATTTTACCCACGTTTAATACATTAAGTGATTGGTGTTTAAGAAGCCGAGGGCTAAACGACGTAATCCAATCATCGTATACCTAGGGTTGGCTGACAATAAAATTGTCGATACCATAATTCTAAATCACTCTCAAGGAGTCCAATATAAAGACAATCAAAGCGTGATCATTAACACGACCCGGTAATTATAGCGATTGTAATTAAGTTACAGCGTGTTTTGTGGTTTTCACCGCACTCAGAAAGCGATATTGATGTTTTGACTTTCCACACTTAATTTAAACTTTAAACCCTACCCGATTAACGATACGATGTAGTACTTTACTAGCCTACCTGATCTTTATATCATTCAACTGGAAACTTCATTACTGGTATTATTTTAGAAATATTTTACCGATATTTTTATGACAACAATATTTGCTGCGTTACTACCCTCAGCTAGATCTCTCTCAACGAGCCCGGCAGAGGCGTTGGGCTCACGCGATGCTCCCATCTGAAATAGTTCATGCAATGCCTTGAGCCCGCTGAAAGACATGCCGCGGGGAGATGCCAGCCTAGACCAGAGCTTTACCGTTATGCTACGAGATAAAAGTATAATCACGTCAAAAAGTGCAATGTTATGCGTTTATGATTTAGCCGGGATAACGACGCGGTGAACGGCAGAGGAGTTGTGGCGAAGCGAGATGTGAGACAGAAGAACGAGACGCATCACCGGTAGATACGGGAAGATTGAAGGTAGTTAAGCATCCCGGAATTGGTGGGGATTAGCACCGGAGAGAGCTTTGAGTCGTTAGGTGTTGAGAGGGTGTGAGTGACGAGTGTCGACTTAGCAATTATTAACGGGCACGTCAAAAAACCACCATGGTTCTTCTGCCACTTTCTTTTCTTTTCGTTCTTACCTAATACCAGAGCGAGGCAGTCACTAAAATATTCGAGTTCAATTTGTTTACGGTTTGCGAATGTAAAAGTGAACACGTGTGTACAGAAGATTAGGTAGACGTCACAGAGGGCGAAATACCTCAGTTCCCTGTGTAGCTGTACTTTCTAAGAGTGAACCGTAATTGAATACCTATTCGGTTTTTCGGCATTAAAAGATTACAACACAAACTGCAGTCTGGTGATATTATAAATATATATTTGAAGCACATTGTGCAAGAGAAGTAGTAGACTGAGATTTGCAGGACACTGTGTAAGGAATAGGGATGAGGCTGCCTCCAGGGTTCTACAATGGCAACCCAAACATGGAAAAAGATCAAAAGGCCAGCCCCCTAAAGATTACATCAAACTACTAGCAGAGGACACAGGTCTAAGTGGACAAGGCATCAAGAACTGCATGCTGGGTAGGGTGGTCTGGAGAGCTATCACCAAAGTGCGACCTTTTGAGTCACAAAATCCAGTAAGCAAGTGCATGTAATGCCGATCTAAAGTCAATTGAACGCTTGACGGCACACTCATTTCAAGAAGACATCAAATTTGTACCCAACGTTTGGCTGAATCTTAACCGGGAATATTTCCTGACCTGTGGTTATGTTCAGATTGTATTTATGTTTTAATACAAACATTTTTTACTGGTAACTTTTGGGAAATAATTTTCCATAATGTTTTGTGTAAGCACTTTTTTTCCCATGTGAACTCCAGGGCGGGAGGATTTGAAGTAAAATATAATATTTTGGTACTCAGCTATGGCGGTGTGTAAAATCTTTCAACTGCGGAACTAATAGGATAATTTTAAGCTGGCATTTCCCGTGAATCTTAGTGTTCATAATCTGACAAGGTGACAAAATCATACGTGGATGGACTGATGTCAATACACTTTGCATCAAATCATTCACGACAACTGGTCAAGGATCTCATCCTTCTTTGTATATGTCATTGTATGCGAATAATTCAATTTACCTCCCAGCCTCGTTTTTGGTTGCATAGATCCAAACGGTAAAAATAAAAGGAGGTTGTACTACGATAAAATTATACAGTTCAATTTGAGTACACTTTTCCAATCTACTCTCAATAGATTAAAGTTGACAACAACGACCATATTCTGTACAAAGTCTCTGATTTATTCATACACAATTAGTGAATGACGGTTCAATCATAGTTTACGTGGAATGGAACTTATCTTTAATCATTGTTTAAGATAAAAGTTCAAAATCAGCATTTGCATCAATAGCATAATTCATCGGCAGCATTAAATAAGGAATTTGAAAGGCGTGTAAACACTTCAATAATTGTGTTGAATTATAGTCTCTAATTTATTCCTACACAATTAGTGAAAGGTTCACTCATAATTTACCTGGAATGAAACTTATCTTTAATTATTGTTCAAGATAAAAGTTCAACATCAGGATATGCCAGAGTAGCATTATTCATCGGCAGTTGATAAGGAATTTAAAAGACGCGTAAATACATCAATAATTGTGTTGAACCATAGTCTCTGATTTATTCATACCCACTTAGTGAATGAAAGTTCAATTATAATTTACCTGGAATGAAATTTATCTTAAATCATTGTTGAAGATAAAAGTTCAACAATCAGCATTTTCAAGAATAGAATTATTCATCGGCAGCATTAAATAAGGAATTTGAAAGACGTGTAAAGACATCAACAATTGTGTTGAATGTCTATTTGAAGACGTATGGAGTTATGCGTGCGTAGCTCACGGCTTACTCGTTCTGATATAAGACAGTGCTTAAGGCCACTCAATCAATTAATTTATTCATTTCATTGCGCACTTTCTTTCCAACGTAGCCCTGGCCTAAATTTTTCCCCAAGCACCCCCGGTGCCTATAGGTGAAGCCTGAACTGCGGTTGAGCAGCTAAATAACGGTTTGGGCTAAAAATAGGTCCGTATTGAGGCTGGTTTAAGATTTGGGCTTCACATGAGGTACACGGTGTCAAACTAAACAAAGGTTCGGGCTGAAATTATGTACAGGGTTTGAAACTAAATAAACGTTTGGGTTACAGTTAGGTACGGGGTTTGAGGCTAATGTTGGCTACGTTGAATTTCAAGGTTTGGAACCAAAATGAAATTTATGCTACACTAACAGTTCGGGCTTAATTAAGGTTCGGCCAAAATCTACCGACACCCACGCCACAAACACCGCTGATGCTCAACGTCATGCGGCCTGACGTAACGATGTTACAAGATACACCTGTATCCATCGATAAATCATTCTTTGTCAAGAATTTGCCACGGAACATGTTCCCCATCACAAGAAAAGGAAAACATGGTACGTGTTGACCCATGAAGTATCTTTCTCAGGAATTTGGATAACTTTCAAAGTAACGTTAACTGATACACCGACGGGGAAATTATTTCAAAAGACTATAGTCTTCTGTCCCGCAGTCCGCAGTAAAGTTGCGGTTTTTTTTTTATGAGTCTTGTAAGAAGAGAAAGCGTTATCAAGAAGACGATGGCAGACTAGTGTAACTTGATAGTGCAACGGGGGAGGCAATCGCACTCTGGGGGCGCCCTTTGGGCACGGCTGTCTAAAAAACCGTCAAAAACAAGATTGAGGGGGCTTAAAATCATTGCAAACTATGTTTAACACTTCCAGATATTACACACCGTAAAGCCCTGTAGGTTCCAGTTCGAGAAATCTTGGATATTTTGATAGATTTATGTAGAAGATCAAGACACATGTTGGAGGCGATTTGGTGTGAACGACCACACCGATGGGAATTTTCTTTTTAAGGCAGAGGATTATCATTTCTTTTAGTGGGTGGATTTGGAAAAGTTCCCCCGACTCGTGGATCGTATTGATTTCCAATGCGGGAAGGGAAAGGCAATCAAATTCAAGACTTGTATTCCTGATATAAAGTCATTTAATAATCGGTACACGCGAGCCAATGATATCCCCCGAATCGAAGGGGTACAAGAAGGAAGAAAAAAAAAGTACAACAAATAAATTCGTACCCCGAAAAAGTTTTAACAATTAATATATTAAAATAAAATGAAATAATAAAACAAAAATAATAACATAATATATGAAAATAGTAACAAAAACAGCAAAATAATCTTGGTAAAAAGTAAAAAAAAAAAAAAAAAAATGGAAATGTGATCAAAAGCACCATCGTGTAATATCCCGAAAAAGTAATGATAATCAAAAATTAAATGAATAAATATTAAATAACAACAATAATAATAACAATTAAAAAAAAAACAAGCATTAGAAATAAAACGAATAAATAAAAAAAAAAAATAATAATAATAATAAATAGATAAACAAAATTACCGAAGAATAAATTGAAACATCGCGCAAATTGTTATCACCATAATAATAGACACGAAATTTAAAGTTGAACACAAAAACGATAACAACAATTTGCTCATCACCATGTATCCAATTAATATTTATCCAACCTTTATCCAACTTCAATAAAGTATTTTAGAGTTCTTCTCGACTAATGGAACTCCGGGAACTAAAAAAACAGAAACAGACTCATAAAGAGGACAATAAAGAGGACAACTGCTGTCATGCCAAAAACCAAAGAATAAATCCCATATAAACAAGCCGTTCATAAGTAGTAAAATAAAGAATGGCATACGGCAATAATCACCGATGCACACTTTTTAATAATGTACACATGGTTGTCCCAAAAAGGTCTATGTCCTACGCACGTCTGAAATCTTCAACTGACTCTAGTGGACAGAATTGCCCAGGAATTATGACGGTTGCATTTCCTTGAAGCAAAAGTTACAACCGTCCCTCTACACAACTGTCACATTTACAAGTAGGACGATGCGAACAGATCGCACAGGAAACATTTAAATGCATTATTTAATAGCGCTCCATTGTGTTCTTCCCGGGCCTCCGTACTTCACATTTGATTCGACATTCCTTGCCTAAAGCTAGTCGACAGCGCGTGCGTAATATCTATTTGTACAAACCGCACATGCGTATTAAAAACGAGGTTATTAAAATGGCTTTTCAAACAATGGCATAAACAAGTTCTAGGTGACTGTGACTTTTCATGTTTTTCTCCCCACGGGTGACATTATTTAAACTACATGGATTTAAAATTGAGTGATTATGGAAATGTCTTACCGGAAAGTGCTCAAATTATCTCACTTACGCTGGATTAGACAATCTGGCAAGGAACACCTTTTCTATTTTCTTCTACTTTATAAAAGTTGCATATCTTGCAGTGCTGACTTAATGGCCGAAAGTCAAGCCGATTGTAGATACCTAGGTACATGAAGAAAAAAATAGTGAGTGGATTGTTGTTTCTCTACGGTTTTTAGAGAGCTTCTCACGTTATGAAATCATCATCTAGCTGGGCAAGGAATTGAACCCACGACCTTCTGCATTCTACATAATCTGTATAACTGTACTATCATTTATTAAACTGCAAAGTGAATTAATGGCGAAACTTCATTAGAGCTGTTAAGCACGTTCATAATTTGCCACGATACAAGAGTGTTCTTAACAGAAACAGGTTACCAGTCAAAATACCACGTGTTGTTCATAGTGTTCACTGGTCACCCGATAATCCCCGCTAAGCATACAACTCCCTTTAAGCATGTTCTTCTTCTCGGTACAGCCGGCCATCCATGAATTGGTAAGCCGTGTCGCTGATCAGTGCTATCGGGGGACTGATTTTTTTTTTTCTAACTCATCCAGATCAAACGCAGCTGTCGTAAAGTATGCGCTACTCAACCTCATTCTTCTCGCGCTTTTTCACGTCTCGACAAAGTTGAATATCTTTCTCCATTTTCACCTCCCCCTCCCCCCCCAATAACGTGATCAATGACCAGATTTTTCAAGGATATGTATGCAATCAAAATGAGATTCAGTCGTGGGTTTTATCTACCGGTATTACATTTTGATAGCTAAGTTTTTACAGTTGAACATATATACTATTAAATTATTAATCGTAATTGGTTTTCCGGATCCCACATGTGCTAAGTCCGTTAGATCCTACTGAGACGAATCGTGCTATTTCCAATGGGTATGCCAACAAATTGTCTGTAGATTACACAGTGAGTTAACTATTGTAATATCATTCAAGACGTGGTAGAGTACTTTGCCGTTTGTGGTTTACATATTGTCGGCAACCTTTAAAACACAAATGGGAATTAAAGAAAAATAACAATAATGATACCGCTTTTGAAAGCTGTACATTTTTTTTTAAATTCAATTCTATATAATATAAATGATATCGATATTATATAAATGAATATTTATTTTAATAATAGTTCCAATCAAGAAGTTTTAAGACAAACCAGTCGGTCAACCTGTACAAACTACCCGCGTTTTCAGAGTATGTGTGCGTTACTCAATTTAGCGAAATATGTATTCTGGATATTTATCAAATATGGGTAGGGTTCAGCCGGAAATTCAGGACTGTCAATTTCGCTTAATCGATGAAATACACATAAATAAATAAATCGATAGAAAATTACGCTTTCGATTTAAAAACATCTTTAGCGATAATTACCAACAATGAATCACACCGTTTTGCACGGTACTTGTATCGACACTGAAGTCTTGAGTTTGTTAAGAAAAAAAAAATAAATAAATAAAAAAAAATAAACATATTTGTGTTTCGTTGTCGAAGGTCAACAATAGATTGAACTTTATTCCAAGTGACGTCCATTGATTTTATATATTTATTTATTTATTTATTTGTCTGTGTCTTCTGAACAGATTAGAAAAGTTGAACATTAGTTCGATATTTTATACTTTCAATAAAAATACTTGTTTTGTCAGTCGAGGATGTAATTCTGTAATTTATTTTCAATGGAGGAAATTCACTCATAGTGCAACGCATCAAGCTCAAAAATCAAAAATTAGTTGGATACTTTTTTTTTTTTTGTAGAAAATATAAAAAATTGTGTACTTTCACTTTGAATTTAGTTTTCTTCATTATTAAAATACGATCTACACCTCCATCTTTAATATATCTATCCAGTTTCCCCACAAACACACGCGCAACTTCCCCGTTTGACTCTCATACACAAGCAACAACTCCCCGGCGTGTATTTACAATCAAAAATCTAAAACTCTAATTATACGTCCCAAGGTGACTCTAACTTTATTAAGTTTTTGATAACTCTGATAATTGTGAAACTGATTAAATTTCTGTCCGAGAAACGGACAAAGGAGGAAGGTAATAAATGCAATAAAGTATGACCGTGGGGTAGACTATTATTGTTCCATTGGCAAAGTTCCTAGCTTTGGAGCCTGTAATCCCCAATATTATTATTATTATTTTGTTTTTCTCCGTTTGAGAACATTTTCAAACCTGTTCAGACTTTGATAGTTTACTTACATTTAAACCTTGTCATTAATAAGATGGATATGTTGATTTTACTTATAATCCCCTTTGCTCGTCCCAGGCATTTTTTTCCCCCACTTGTATTTTCTTTTTTACTTTGTGTATTAGAGTGTTAAGGACGAGTAGACGAAGTTTTGGTCTTCAGTCTTCAGTAGGTTCTTCCCATAAGCAGATCTCTAAGCTAAACTGGGAATAAGTCTGGCCCCTCGAAGATTTTACTGTAGTTTGTTTAGTAATATCTACATTGATTATTATTTATATATATACATACATCGTGCTTGCGTGATTTCCTGTTAGTCACACTAAATAAAGCTGTACATTGTCTGTCTACCTCGCGAGGACCTTGTTAGCAATCAGCTAACAGAGTAGAGGCATATAAAAGGATGCGTGCTTTTTTGTTCATAGTTCTAATACTCCGCGAACTCTGCTATTGTCATTTTATCTCTCAGTGAAGTTGATATGTTTGTCGGTCAAAATCCATTCAGAAGAATTCGGCCATATGATTTCATCTTTTGAGGATTGTTGTTTTTCTTTGATATGATAGCTTGTCCCAAAGCGACATTTTTTTATCGACGAAACGTGCCCCGAGTTGTTCTTTCGGCGTATTCTTTTGAAACTGAATTTGAACATGTACTTAATTTGCCGGCATCGTTGCCATTGGCTTCTTGAACCGGCCCAGTAATTTCTGGGTCAACTGCTTTTACAGCAAACAAGGAAAATGATTTTTACCAAGCAATAAAGTATGGATGTTTTTACCATAGTACTTGTCAGGGTCACTCTCTTCAATAGCTAGATTGAAAATCAGTCTGATTAGATTGAAAATCATGCCTCTTTTTGATTGAGGCTAGGGACAAATATTTTGCAGTTTTTCCCTAGTTTCAATCGAATAGAAGACATTTCAATCAGAAATTTTAAGAGAGCAAGCATACACAATATGGATAGCATGAAAAGGTCACCGTCACTCCATGGGAAAAGTAAATCTGAATACTCGGAATACGTAACACAGTAGGAACTTTAGTTACAACTCGAAAACTTAGTTCAGCTAGAAATGTACCTTTGTTTTATTTTGTTTAACTGTGTGTGTAGTGTTGAGTCTATGTAGGCAGGCTCAACCTCAGATTTAGGGATATGCAACGTTAAGGACAAAGGATGTCCATTAAAATGGAGAAAAGCTAATTTGTTTTCAGTTTATTTTATTATTATTATTATTATTATTATTATTTTTTATTTTTTATTTTTCAGTTCATTGGGAGTGTTTATCCATCGATTAAAAAATGAAAGCGTCTTCATCGGACAAATGCCCCAGTCTGGTCCCTTGTTAATACCAATGATAACTTGGCTACGTTAACACTTCCAATCGACTCAAAATACACACAGGACATAAATAAGGGCGGCAGCGCGGTCAGGCCACACAGGCACCATATATGCTCCCGATCTTACGTCACAAGTATTCGTATGTTTATGCAAATTGATGCTCCCACTGGAGGGGTGGGTCGGTTCTTGAAAATCTTCAACATTAGTCATTTTTAAATAATAAATGAAATAAGACCCAAAGTTAGTGTTCGTGTCAGTGATACGAAAACTCTGCCAAAAGGAATGCGTACAAAAATGTTTTTTTCTGTTACCGTTTTCTTGCAAATGAAACAACGAAATGAGCTGACATTTTCAGAGGTTAGTTTTAGTACAGATTTCTTGATTTGTGTAACGAATGGAAGCATTTATAGTCAGTTTATCAATGTTGAGCTGGGGCTTCGAATCAATGAACCCATGTTTTGTTTTTCTGAAGATAAGAAAGAACAATTATCCAAGCTTTGAAATCTACCTCAACAATGCCGTTTTCTAAACACAAGTTTTTATCCGAAAAGGGGGTTATTTCCAGCTCAAACCAAGCCAAATTGTTGAGACTGAAAAAAAAAAAAAAAAAAAAAAAAAACTGATGAAGTTTAGTTTATTACTATTTTATGTTTGCTACTCTATTCCCGTAGCTTTATTATCCACATGCCTAAATTTAAGCATTGTTTAGTTCAGCAATATTTAATTTGTAATTCGTCAATGTGTCATTACATACAACTTGGCTATGTCAACGAATTGTGCAATTGTTTTTTTTCGAACTTTTGATTAATAATTTTATTTAATGATTGGTTGTAAAATTATTTTGGTTGATTTGGTTTTTTTCTTGTCCCCCTCCCCATTAACAGTTCACAAGTCAAACTTTCCTTTACATCAAATCAATTTGAACCAATTTGTTTCCAGTAACATTATCACCTAATCTCTAAAACGTAACAATGGTGTAATGTTGGCTCTTTTACGACTGAACATCAGTGTACTTCACTCTTTTTTGAGTGAAATTGGAGCGAACTTCACTCTTAGTCAAGTTGAAAATGCCAGTCTTTCACTGTAAATAGAGTTGTCCACCATGTCTTTGCAAGAGTGGTATGGCGGACAAAACGTGTGCCTTTCCACTCTTTTAAATTTACATTGTGTGCTATTTAATAACACACAATATCATCTGCATTTACGTTTTTAAATAGTAAGCAATTCGCAAACGCATCGAAGCTGTATTAATTCATTCGCTAGATTGTTTAAGTATCCGACTCTAGCTGGATGAACTACTAAGGTTTCATACAATCTATAAGTTACTGAATTGAATAAATAAATCATTTCTTGACGACCGTGAATGATGGTTCTGGACGTGGTTTACATTTAAATTTAATCGATCTAAGATTGCTTCCGTGTTGTTTGGATAACTTATAAGCTAAATTTCTAGGTAATCATTTAGACAGGCTGGAGACTTGAAACTAGTCTGATGACCCTGGCTACACAGATTGTACCGCGTGATGCAGAGCTACAAGAAGCAATTTGGTGGCGACAAGAGAGGGCTCTGTGCTTGTAGCGCTGCATCTGTGGGTGCACTACACTAGATAGAGAGACATTCATGCACCGAGCCTCATTAATAACAAGTAAACCTACAACCATTTTGTTATTTTATTTTTTTTATGTAAATCAAAGATTTGAAGGTCTGTGCTTTTATGGATTGTTGAAAAATGGTCCAACATTGTGCCCCTGGGGTTGTTGACTTTCATCCTGGAGCATTTTGGGTAGACTTTGCCCTCTAAAAATGGCCCTATATAGGCACTACACTGTTCAGCGAAATAGGCCTATTTTGCTAACCAGTGTAGGCTAATTTTTCCAAGGTTAACTCTGGCAAGTTTACTCGTTCAGGGGTGTTTTTATTTTGGGTCAACCTAGCAAACATTATCAACGGTTAACTTACTAAAAAAAAAAAAATAATAAATAAAATAAAATGTATATATAGATATTTAGAGTTTGTCCAACCACAAACTCTCTAGGTGTTCGGACTCTGGAAGTTAGTTGATGAGTTGGAAATTAATGAAGATGTAAAAACTTCAGTTGGTTAAAAAAAAAATCCAGTTGAGGTCTTTTTAGGGGTTGGGACTCAAACTATTTCATTCAAACGAGATATACAGCAAGTTTATTTGTGTTGGCGGCACATCTAATATGATAGCTCACTGGATAATTTTGTTATCTTCTTTTCAGTGTTTAGCCGGATGGCATGGTCAATGTGGGGTCATGTTGATACAATTTTAGTTCGCTGTTCCAAAAACTTTAAGGGCGTCGTCGTTTTTAGGAAGTGATAAATGTGTTAAAACATCAATAAAACAATTGCAATTGTTTTTTTTTTTTTTTTTTTTAATTGTTAAGCACATCTGATATGTGATAGCTCCCTGGATTATTTTGCTGTCTTCATTTCTGTGTTTAGCCGGATGGCATAGTCAATGTGGGGTCATGTTGATATTATTTTAGTTCGCTGTTCCAAGAATTTTAAGGGCGTCGTCGTTTTTAGGAAGTGGTAAATGTGTTAAAACATCAGAGTCAGAAAACGCAGAGTCCATTACCAACTCATACACTGAAACCATGTCCAAAGCTTGTTTTATACTGACCAAAGAACTAAAAATGATGGCTTTTTAACAATTATTGTTTCCTTCAACATCCGGTTTGAACCGCAAGACAAGGTCAAATTGGGGTCATTTCTGTGAGAAATTTAAACGGTTTCCAAAGACCTTTGCACTTCAGGAGTTCTGATTTAACTAATAAACTTTGAATTATTGTAACTCAACATCTGATGACGTCATCTTGACGTCATTGTTTTATGTCCCGTCTTCATATTGAGGTTCAAGTATATGCACAGTTCCAAAGTTCAGTTTAATTTTAATCTTGAGTTATATTTTTGGAGAAGAGTTTTGAGGGATGAAACATTTAAAGTAACAATGGTCTCTTTGGGACACCGTAGGGTAAAATGGGGTAACTGGGACATTGGGGTAACTGGGACAAGTCTATGTTTTTCCTTTGTAATAATCTTTAGCAGGCATTCATTACTTGAGAAAAGAAGTCTGTTTCATGCGAACAACCACATGCAGTCAACGTGGTAAATTTGATCTGTATTTCTCCGTGTTTATGCCTCCAAAATTGAGTTTTTCGCTGTTCACCTTGAGTGCCCTTTGACCTGACTTTCAAAATACTAATATTTGGGTTGAGAAGAACAAAAGAGGCTAAAAAATTGGTGTTATTCTTGAAGGAAAAGAGACATTTGAGGTGTTTTTTCCTGCTGATTGTGACTACAAGTACTACTAATAGTACTACATTGAAGGTAAGCACTAAGATTTATCATATGGGTTTCAATGGTACGTTGTAATTCATAATCAAATCTGTGAGGGCCTCAAGATGTCATTGCTTTGTTTCAAGGATTGGTATTGTTATTGTAAAGGGGTCTTGTAAAACCTGATGTTTTCTTTTCCATTTACATGTATTAAAAACAATTAATAAAATCATGAAAACAAATCAAAGAATGAAAATAACTCCCCAAATTACACACCATAAAGGATTTTTAATGATAATGAATGATTATGGCTTGAAAACAGATATGGAATTGCTGGGGTAATTGTGGAATGCCAATCATAATGGCGGCCATTTTGAATTCATGAAGAGTGTACGTGCGCATGTTGCAGTTTTAGTCATTTTGTATTGGTTGTCATGGTTGTTGTGCAATTTAGATTACCAGAATGAAGTGTGTTTTCTCCTGATATTAATTGTTATTATTACAATACTATACATAAAATGGGTTCAATTAATCAATTATACAAATAATAATTAAAATTATAATGTGTTATTTTTACGAAATCTGATCGGGGTAAGTGGGACGTACTTCAATGGGGTAAGTGGGACATGCAAATGTTCATAGAACATGCTCATAATTCTTTTTATTTTTAAATCATAAGAAGATATTTCAGGTAATGTCACAATTTGTACCTGATGAGTATATTTTACATTCATTTTTTAAAATTAATTTTGGTAAGAATATGGATTGATGTATTATTTATTTGTATACTTTACAGGTCTACTATGCCACGCAAAGCAAAAACATGGACACCGAAGCAAGGCAAGTGGATGGCAGAAGCAATGATCCAGGCTTATAAAGCTGTAACTGAAGGCAGATTAGGGATTCGAGAGGCTGCCAAGCAGTATGACGTTCCGAAATCTACGCTTTCGAGAAGGCTCAGCAAACGTATAGAGAGTCCTTTACCGGCTAGCAGGCCACCAGTCTTCACCATGGATGAGGAAAACCAACTAGTGCGCCACATCAAAGACTTAGAAAGTCAAGGTTTTGGCATTGGAGTGACAGCTGTGTGCAGGCTTGCTTTTGAGATGGCAGAGCATGCCGGAAAGAAACATCGCTTCAATCACGTCAAGCAGAGTGCAGGGTACGACTGGTATCAAGGGTTTATGAGACGCCATCCTGACCTATCCCTGAGAAAACCAGAAGCCCTGTCTGCTGCACGAGCTTCCATGCTAAACCCAACTACCATCAGTGACCACTTCCAGAAGCTCGGGGATGTCTTGGACAAAGCTGATCTCAAATCCCACCCAGCTCAGATATACAACCTTGATGAAACAGGATTGAGTTTGGTCCACAAACCATCAAGCATCATTGCCACCAAAGGTAAAAAAACAGTGCAGGCCCGAACAAGTGGAGAGCGTGGAGAGAATGTAACTGTTCTGATATGTGCCAATGCACAGGGAAGTACACTGCCCCCCTTCATAATCTTCAAGGGTCAACGTATAAATTCAGGTTTGACGGCAAATGCACCACCAGGCACACTCTTTGGAACAAGTAAGTCTGGATTCATTGATGCAGAGCTTTTCGAGACGTGGTTTAAGAAGCTGTTCCTACCATCGATTCCACAGATACGCCCAGTTCTACTAGTACTAGATGGGCATGGTTCTCACATCAGTATATCTACACTGAAGTTGGCTCGTGAGAACTCGGTTCACATGTACTGCTTACCACCCCACACAACGAACCACACGCAGCCACTTGACAAGTCAGTCTTCAAATCTGTGAAAACTGCCTACAACCAGCGATGTGAGAAGTTTATGCGCAATAACCCTAACCGCATAATCACACGCTATGACTTCAGCGGTCTCTTCGCAGATGTTTATCACAAGGTGTTTACTATGGCCAACATCATCAGTGGCTTCCGATCAACAGGGATTTATCCCTTCAATCCACTGGCCATCACCCCAGAGCATCTCCAATTCTCTTCTGTGGAGACAGAGCTGATGTATGAGAATAACGAGCCTACACAAGAAGAAACCATTGTCTCAATGCCTGTCATCCTTGAAGTCGTTGCTGATGTCCACACCAACCCAGAGGTGACAGATCCACCATCTACATGCATTCAGGATGAGGCCCACCCAACCATCCAATCACAGCCCGAGCATGAAACTGATCCTGAACCTGAGCCTATGGACATTGATCCAGGTCCTAGCACTTCAAATGCTATCTCTCCTCCAACTTCTACACTGACCAGAGAGAATAACTTCTCAGCCATCTTGAAGAAGCCCTTGATCAGCAAAGTAATCAAATCTAAACAAACAAGCCGGGTCACTGAAGCGCGGTGCCTCACCTCCGATGAAGTGTTCAACTATGAATTAGCCAAACAAACCAAAAAAGATAAAGAAGCTGCGGCCAAAGAGGAACGAAAGATGGAGCGGGAGAAAAAGAAGAAACAACGAGAACAGGAAAAACTTGAAAGACAGCAGCGACAACAGGAAAAGAGACAAAACAAAGAAACATCACAGCAAAAGAAACAGAAAAGAAAAAACACTAAGAACACTAATGAAACCCCTCATGTGGATCCAGAGAACACTGAGAACTACTGTGGACATTGTGGTGGTTTTTACACTGATGACGATGAGGAAGACAAAGAAGACTGGTGGCAGTGCACAGAGTGCAAGGTCTGGTTTCATGAGTCGTGCACGGGACTGTTTGGCCGAACTAATGAACTGTGTGCATTCACCTGTGTTAAATGTAAAAACTAGACCTGATCAAGTGTTTCTTTGCAGCCCATTCGTGAAAATTAATTTTTTGTCTTAACCATGGCAATTTGCATTGTTCTCATTATGGTAGCACTGAAAGGAAAAATAGGGAAAAAATGGCAGCCGAAGAAAACCCCCAAAATTAAACAGTTTCAAAATGAATCTAAGATCGGATTTTCTTTAATATGAAAAATTACTAGGGTCAGATGATCAAGTTAATGATTTAGAATTAAACTAATGCACCATTATGCATTTGTGTTGCTCTAACATATATGTTTACATGTGTTTTATGTGCGTCCCACTTACCCCATTTGGGTGTCCCACTTACCCCCATGTGTCGGGGTAAATGGGACATATTGAGGTCATCATATTTTGCTCCCTCCTTCCCCATAACATGCTTGTTTTGAAACAATTATGGTCAAAATATGTTTAATACATGCCAATGAAGCAAACAAACTTTTCATTTGAGAAATGAAGCTTTAGTCTAAAAACTACAACTGATTATGTGCTTAAGTGTCCCAGTTACCCCATTTTACCCTATAACACATGGTTTTGACTTTGTTTGATATAATTTATTGAAAGTGAAATCAAATAAAACCTTTAATTATGAATATCTAAATAATAAAATAGAGCTTTATCATATGTATTTCATGGGGACCGGTTTGGGCAGCGAGGTCAACTCAGGTCGCTAAGAAATATAAAGAACCGCATACATTTATTGTAACTCGACACCTTTTCGCTGCCAGGAAAAGCAAGGTTTTTGTGCTAAGTGTTCCTTTTCCACGCAGTGCAATTGGCTGCCGCCTGGTTGTCTGTAAAAATTACTCAATGTGACAAGGCCTTTAGAAGAGCTACGACATTTTCATTTTTTGTTTCTTTTCAAATAACCATTAGAGGGCTTTTATAAATACATGGATGAAGGCTGTGTTGCCTTTTTACATTGGAATTTTCATGTAAACATCCTTGAAGTGAAACAAATAACTGATAGTAAACAGCACTTTAAATGACAGTCAACATAGTATTCATATTGCCTTTTATCAGAACATTAACCCTTGCTGCCCTCCATTTTGTTCGGCATCTACGTGGTGTCAATAAAATAAAGAAGTATGCGTCTTATACACAGAAGGCTTGATGGCGCTATAATAAAATTAACAGTCTTAGTTTGTAAAAAGCACCGTGTATGTGCGCCTCGCACGTGCATTTCTTGGAAGATGCCAAGTTATTGTGCACGCATTACTGTTGTTGACACTACCGAGCAGCGCTGTCCTAGCCTAACGGGAATACTAATGATGGCAAAAACGACGCCTTCTTGTTAACATAACTTCTGAACAGTTTTTGTTTGCGTCGCCATTATTACACACACAAAGAACTGAACAACACACCGCAAAGTTCGATGAACTGTGACAAGACCTGACTTTTTGCGTGTTATGTATATACACAGCATGCAGTAAGAGTGCACACGCATGGGGTGTAATACAGTAAGGTAACTGTACAGACTCTATCGGCGATCGCGCTAAAAACGGCACTTTTCACCTTCGTTATGCAACGGCCAATTTTGTTGAAATTTCACAAGGCTTTTATAGTCGTTATAAAGAAAATTCTTATTTTTTTAAACTCGTCGTCGTAACAAACTGTAACATTTGATGACGTCATCAATGTAATAATTTCAAAGGTCATAAACTACATGTTATTTCGTACACTGAAACTATGTCCTAATTCTGTTTCATATTGACTCCACAGCTTAAATTGTGCCTTTTTAAGCATTTTTGCTTCAACTTCCGGTTTGAACCGAGAGACAAGGTCAAATTGGGGTCATGTCTGTAGAGCGATTACGTAGTTTTGGATGACCTTTCCGATGATGTATGGATTGTAAAAATCCATTGTGTACTTTAAGAGTTATGATTTTTTGAAATAATAAACTTTGATTTAAGGTAATTCGACACCCGATGACGTCATCATGACGTCACTCAAACGGTTTCGTGTCCTAATGAGTATCTAACTATGTGTGAAGTTTCAAGTTCATACAAGCTTAGGAAAAGTGCTTTGTTAGCGGAAAATCTCCAGGCATAAGAAGAAGAAGTAAAAAAAAAAAAAAAAAAAACGAACAAAAACAGAGGGTCTTCGGACTTGTGTCCGAACACCCAAAAATAGTAATAATGTCAGTTGTCAGAAAATACATTTGATTTGTTTTCTAGAGACTTTAAGTATATTTTTAGTATTTCTGAATATTTAGCATTTAGCATTGGTTGCTATGAGTGCCTATTTAGTATGCTGCCCCTGATACGTCCATAAATAATTTGCACTACCACAAGTTGTGTGTCTACTCCTTGAAATATTAGAGGAAGAAGATGCCGAATCTAACCATCACCCTTTGACCCATTTTGAGGAAAACATTTCTGATTTGATCCTGACAGATGACAGAATTGTGGTCAAATACGGCACAGCTCTTGTACAAAAATTAAGTAATGTCCTTGCAGTAATGGCAAAAATGAATGTATGAATTAGGTTACATTCCGGAACGCCAACCATTTATTAAATACGACCACAATGGTTAAAATTGACCTTCATTGTACTGCTACTGCGTTCAATGCTGTTGGCTTGATGTGCCCCCACCCCTCCCCTCTATTATTGAAGCCGTAAATTATGCTGAACTCATTCATTTTTTTACAAGACCGGAAGTCAACCTTGGGTACTAATTTCCCGTTCTCAGTCACCCATGGAAACGAGGTTGCAGTCATCCGTCTCAAAATCTTTGGAACGATGCCGGTACTATTATGTTCTTCTATATAACTTACCTGATGTATTGACCTACTCTTGAAATCTTACATGTTGAGCTGATCAGGGTTAAGTGTTGAGGTGACTGTCTAGAACTTCCTACAACCACTACGTGGAAGATTATTTTGTTAGCTGTTGTTTTTATGTTGTTTACTTCGATCTTGTCTCTCCTGAAAATCGACTGCTTTTCCCAGGTAAACGCACTGTCCACTATGAGGCTTCAAGATGAAATTGTGTTTTTCTCTAATTTGGGCAGCTGATGTTTAACCCCGATTGGTTGGAATTGTCCAACTGATATAATCAATGCAGCTTATGTTAATTTCACTTTAAATTCCCCATTGTCGACAATGGACGTCTATTCCATGTCTAATACACGGGGCTTCGTCGGTACTTTACGCACATGAACCAGTCTGCTCCCCTCTTGTGTCATATTCCCAGTTGCTAACAATGAACAAACTGCACAGTGTACAAGAAGGGATCAGCGTATTTGCTCCCTTAGACTCAGTTTGGTTTCGCTCTGAATTGAAAGAAGACCAATATGGCTGAGCGGTGATAGACTCCCAATGTCTTTTCGAGACTGTCCCGCATTACTGAAGTCTTATTTTCAAGACATTCTTCTACTGTATATGTTTACGATGGTTGAATTCAGACTGTAATTGCATTATGATAATGTATCCCATTCTGAATCCCACCCAACCACGTACTTTGTCTCATTATTTAATTCACGAAGCCAAAGCTGGGTTCAAATGTTTTTTTTTTTCCAAAGGAATGGGAGTAATGTCTCTTTTGCTATGCTTCAAGTTCTAGGACGTGGCAGAAGAGAATGAATGACCGACTTTGCCACATTCTTGATAACAAAATACACTCTCGGTAACAGTAAAGACGAGCTATTCGTTTGCAGTCATCATTCAAGCCTAAAATCTACCTAACAACCGTGGTGTGAAAAGAGGCACACGCGAGAGGGCGCTGTTGCATCTGTCGCTGTGCAGCTTTCATCA